>JASAOD010001904.1:0-83781 GCA_030849845.1 Crithidia brevicula | reverse complement strand
ATTTCACCCCCCAGCGTGCGTGTGTGCTTGTTGTGCACTTCAGCGTGTGCGTATGAGCGCGTCTGTGTGCACAAACAGCCGCCCCACTGGCTTTTTTTTTTCTTGTTTCTTTTCTTTCGATCGTTGAGATCTTTTCTATGGTAAAGGTAGAACGTACGAATGCAAAGTAGAATAATAATTGAGGTCTTGAAATGTGTTCATGGCAGATGGGTTGCTTTCGGTTTTGAGCACTGGTTTAACTTCTCCGTGTTTTGCGAAAGACGCCAAGATGCTGTTGTGAGCGTTGGTTTTCTGATGGAAAATGAGTATTTTTCGCTTTTTGGCAATGGCGAAGATCTTCGAGCACGATGCTATATTCTTGTCAGTCCCCGTGACGGTGTTGACCACTTGAGTTTAAAGCCTTTTGTTTTCTATTATTTCGTTATGGTTTACAGTTTGTTTAACGTAATCTCCCTTCTCATTATCTCTCTCCTCTGAATCCCTTTATTTGTGAAACTTCATATGTGAAGTCTTTATTATTCGTTCACGAGGTTAATCGTAGGATCTTCTATCTGGCAATACCGACGAACTCTACTCATTTCGGTTGTTTTATTATAATGGGAGCTGAAGCATTTGTGAAAGCGGTGGCGCAGCGTCGTTCTATCTACGCACTTGGCAAAGACCTTCCGTGTGCTCATAAGGATGTGGCTCAAATGATTAAGAATGTTGCACGCAACGTTCCGTCCTCTTTCAATGGTCAGAGTTGCCGGCTCCTCATCCTCTTTAATGCGCAGCACGATCAATTCTGGGAGGAGGTGAAAAGCTCCATTCGCACGGTGACCACCGACGAGCAGTACGCTGCCAGCGAGGCCAAGGTCAACAACTGTTTTAAAGCCGGTGCAGGTACCGTGCTGTACTTTTACGACAAACAAGTCGTCCAAGACCAGCAGAAGGCGATGCCGCTTTACGCCAAGAACTTCCCGACGTTTGCGCAGCAGTCCTCCGCCATGACGCAGTTCGCGGTGTGGACGGCGCTTAGCGAGGCGGGCATCGGCGCCACGTTGCAGCACTACAATGAGCTGATCGCCGCGAAGACTCGTGAGCTGTACGGCGTTCCTGAGAAGTGGGAGTTGGTGGCGCAGATGCCTTTTGGCTCCATCAAGAAACCCGCAGGTGAGAAAACAAGCATCCCTGACGAGGGTCGGTTTGTGGTTCTAGGCCTAGAAAGTAAGCTGTAGGCTTCAATGGCGTCGTGGAAGGGACGCAATGGTGTTATGGGAAGTGCTAGGGAGGTTATTATTATTTTAAAAAAAGTAGTTTTCTACTCTGCATGAGCTCCCTCTCTCACCCCACACTTACTCACAAAACGGACACACAAAGACGGCGCTATAGTAGAAAATTCTTCTTTTTTTTTTATGGTTGAGTGACCGCTGCAAGGAAGCTCTACGAAGTCCATCCACGTCTTTTCTCAAAAAAAGTTGTTTTGTGGGGTCTCGAAACCTTGAAGTGAATTGGACGGTGGTTGTGGTGCTACGTTGTCTCCTCTGCATTTCAGTCTCATCTCGTTGCCGCTCTTGGTCCCTATTTTTTCTCTTTTATCTGTGTTTGCCTTATTAAAGAAAACACACGCGACGGAAATGCGAGACGGCGTTTATCATTCTTACTGTTTTATTCCGTTCTAGCACTCGTGCCTGTCCAGGAAGTGCGGTCTTAAGCTTCTCATTATATCTATATAACTCTCATTCCTCAGCTACTCAATGAAAACGATTTTATGAACGATTGAATTAAAAAGTGTTCTCTTTTGTTCGTACTTACTTTCCTCTTTTTTCTCTTTCCCACATGACATCGTGACTCAAGTTACAGCTCCTGTGTTGTTATACAGATATCCACTGCTTAACACATCGCAAAAAGCCAACTGAGTGCGTTGGTCGCTTGGTAGTGATAGTTACCGTGGTCCCCTTCCTTTTTTCTTATTATTATTATTCTGCATGCTCATATTATTCTATCTAGGTATGAGCCCGACGCGCTGCCGTGCATTGTTGTGCACTTCTCTATCCACTGAAACCTTTTTTCGAAAAAGCAAGGGACAGCAAAGACAGCGGCCAGATGCGCATCATGAGCTCGTGAAGAAGAAATACGGCATTTTTTTAATTATTATTTGCCTCTACTTATTAGATTTATGATTACACACTCAGTGTATTTGCGAGTAGGTAGCAGAACTGCACGAAAGCCAACAACTAAAAAGTATTCGAAAAAGGTGCTCGGGTTCTGATCAGCCCGTCGAACGCACAAATGGTCTTTTGATGGTACGCAAACAAAACCGTCAAGTTTTTTTTTTTTTATCTCCGAATCGGTTTCAAAAGAGGCAACACAGTTGTAAGACTTAGGTTTTAATTGACACATTTTTTTTTTAAAGCTTCTTTGAAGGTTTAATGGCGCTCTGTGCATTTGCGTAGAGGGAATCATTGCAAACAAAACCGAAAAAAATGTTGTTTTCTTTCAGCTTCGACCGGTTGATTTAGCACTACAGCATGTAAAGTTCGCTGTCTACTATTTTCTTAAGTATGTATAACCTACTCCTCCCTTCCACCCTTCACTATTATTTGTTTTCCAACACATCGTCGAGTTTATCTCGCCCCTCAGACTTTTTGCCGTCACACAGGTGGTGGCGACTTGAAGTTGACAACAACAGGTCACACGAACAATAACAATAACAAGGTATTGCGTCTATATATTTTTTTAATTTCTGGGAGCGCTATTCTCTAATTTGACATAATATTTTTCTACTTTCTCTCTATCGCTTGGCCTCGGGTTTTATTATTATTATTTACCCTTATACACTGTTACCTTTGATACTCAGCATTCCTCGCTCTATACGGTGTTCTCAGAGTGTGCTGGGATCGGCTCTCCTCTTGAGCCACAAACAGTAGCATTTTCTGCGGATTAACACGCGTTGTGTGGTGAGTGCGATTCCTACCTCTTTGTCTCCTCCCTTTCTTTTTTTGTTTTCCAACCCGGAGTCCCCAACTCTCGTGTGCAGCATGTCAAAAAACGTCATCGTGGACGTTCGCGACGTCACCTTCCAGTATCCGGACACTAACGAGCCATCCTTGGCGGATGTGAACATCACGGTGCATCGCGGCGACCGCATTCTTGTCATTGGCCACAATGGCAGCGGTAAGTCCACCCTCCTGTCCCTCCTCGCTGGTCGACGAATGCCCCAAAGAGGAAGTGTGAGAGTGCTGGGAGGTGATCCCTTCGACGACACCAGCATGGCGCAACACATCGCCCTCATTGGCGCACCTTGGCCAGCCGAGGCCGTGTTCGGCAACACGGTGGACCGCGTGGCTGCGCCAGCCCCGGTGCCAGAGCGCAAGACGTCCATTGCGGACGCCTTACATCTGCGGCTCACCCGCTATGTTGACAAGATGAGCTCCGGCGAAAAGCGCCGAGTGCAGATTCTCCACGGGATGCTCTACCCCGCCACCGTGTACTTGCTGGACGAGTGCAGCACGGACATCGATGTTGCAGAGCGGCGCACCGTGTTGGACCTGGTCCGCAGAGAGTGCGAGGAGCAAGACGGCTGCTGTCTTTACGCAACGCACATTCTGGATCGCGTTCAGGGATGGGCAACGCACCTGCTGCTGATTGAGAACGGTCGCGTTGTGGAGTTTACGGCGGTTGCGGAGCTACAGATGCCGCTGGAGGAGTACGCCTTCCAGTTCATGAGTAAGCGGGCGGGGCGTGATGATGGGCACCAAGAAGCAAAGCCATCTTATGGCAAATTCAGCCTCGCTCCAACTGCTGCGTCGCCCGGCGAAGAAAGCGTGCAGGGAGAGCCAAACGCCCCTTTGCTGCCCGTTCACGGCGGACGCACGTACTGGAAAAACATCGCCGATGTGTCGTCTGAGAACGCGCCAGAGGTGGTCATCGACTGCAATCGCTTGTCGTACAAAGATATTTTCCGCGACATGACCTTTCAGGTATATCGAGGGGAGCGCGTTTTGCTTTGCGGCGGTAACGGCGCAGGCAAGTCCACGCTGCTGAACATGCTGGGAGGGAAGCAGTTTTTCAACAACCGCGACGGCGCTCTTTCTGTGCTGGGCAAGAAGTGCTACGACGACATGCTGCTGAATGGACTGGTGAGCTACGGCGGGGATTGGTGGACAACGGTCCCTGGCGGGGAGATGCACGTCCATCAGATGCTTCAGCTCAAGACGGCGCGCGCGGAGCACCTGCGCTCGCTTTTGGCGGTGCGAATGGAGTGGGATGTGCGGCACATCAGCGCCGGAGAGCAGAAGCGTGTTCAGCTGCTGCTCCACCTGCTCGATGACAAGCCTGTGGTGCTGCTGGACGAGGCGACGGCCGACCTCGACGTGGACCAGCGCCACAGTCTCCTGCAGTTTTTGTACGAGGAAAGCACGCAGCGCGGGGTGACCGTGGTGTACTCGACGCACATCTTTGGTGGCCTGGAGGGCTGGGCGAGCACCGTCGTGTTGCTTGACCGCACCGTGCGCGGCGTCCATGCCGTTTGGCGCGACTCGCCAGCGTCACCGCTCTCCTTGAACGATCTCATTGAAGAAATTGTATCACTGAAGGCGAAGGAGGTCTTTTAGCGCTAGTTTCACGCTGTATCAAGCGTTGCATTGGAGAATATCACTCTACTGCACGGTTAACAAAAAAAAAAAAGCGGAATTGGAGAAAAACAATGTTTCTTATGTAAGTAGTGATGAAGTGATTTTGGCCGAGCACACAGTCGTGCGTGTGATTTGTGCAGTTCCTCGTACTACACTACTGAGTTAGTGGAGGAGCTGTTCTCGTTGCATCTTTTTTTTTTTTTTTCTAACAGCAAATAAGAGATGCGTCCCTGTGTCCCTTTCTCACTCGGCGTTGCACATTTTTTTGTCTTTATTTATTTAATTATCGTTTCCAGCCGAGGCTGAGGGAAGCGATTTTCCGCTAGTAAAACGTTGTTCACTCCATCTTCATTTCTCTGTCCCCCGCCTATTATTATTAATAGTATTTCTATCTCACCAAGCAAACACAATCACCTGGATTTAGTACAGCGCACACACAACACAGCAGCCCTGAAGCATGTCAAGTAGCTTTGCCGCGCAGAACTACGGCAGCCGCAACGCCCATCAAAACCCGGTGAAGTCTCACAAGGGCGGCTACCTGCGGTGTCCCTTCATCATCAGCGCCACGTACGCCGATCTCGCGGAGAAGCGCGTGCGAGAAGATCTGGTGCGAGGCGCCAGTGCCCGTGGCGGCGCTGCGGTGGCAGACAAGGACGGCATGCTGGCCTCCGCCCCTGTCGCTGGGCGTCAAGGCGACGCCGGTGACGGCCTGGAGGGGAGTGATGGACGGCCGTGGAGCCGCGCGGGCGTGGGGGCGGGCAAGCTTTCTGGAAAGGAGAAGCGGACGCAACAGGAGCAGGCGGAGCTCATCTACGGCCGCGGCTCACTCGCGGGGGGTGAGAGCGACGACGCCACGGCTGGTGGTGCGGCCTCTCTCGGCCACGGTCCGTCACAAGAGCACATGTTCGCCGTGGACGCGCGCGACCAGGCGGCACTGCAGCAAGTCGTCCCACGCGCGGTGCGAGAGAAGGTGAAGCGGCGCAGGTTTGAGGAGCTCAAGCAGGGGCGGACGCAGTTGGGCCATCACACGCCACAGCACAGTCGCACCAGCAGAGCCGGCGAGGGCGAGTCGAGGGACGACGTGGAGGAGACGGATACGCTGGCAAAGGCGTCGTCTTCCTCCTTCTCTTCAGCGAGGGCGTCCTCGGGGCTGCCCAACGGGCCGTCACACGACAAGTCACCTCGGCAGTCGCCCGCGCCCGCTCCGTCCAGTGGACAAATGCGAGAAGCTGCCAAGCCCAAGAATCGCATGCAGATGCTCGACGACCTCCGATCCTCAGCACTCACAGGAAAGAAGCGGAAGCGTTAGTGGTGAAGGATATGCCGTCCATGCCCGTTATCATAATTTTTTTCTTCTTCTCGGTATTGCCGGTGCTGCGAGTTCATAACGTATCTCGATCCAGCGTGCATACGCTTAAGTCTCACACTGTAAAGAAAAAGAAAAAGAAAACCTTACAAACTTGTTCAAAAGGAGAGTAGATGCCGTGGTGAAAAGAAAATGCCACTATTTCTCAAAGAGCGTTTCGGCCTGGTAGCGCTCTCTAAGTTAAAAACGATGGTCAGATTCTGGATTCCCTCTTTTGTTATGCTCATATATACATACATTTCTGTTTTCATTCTGTTCTGCCCTCCTTATCTCCTTCTATCACCTTTTTTTTTTTTTTTTGAGAGTCTTGGTTAAAGGAACAACTGTTTTATCCTGCTTGCTGTTGTTTCACAATCGCACTCAAAACAAAGTACTGCTTTTGGGCGTTCGACACCCCTACGATCACCTTTTCTAACCTGCTTAGTTCTTTCTGACAGAACGACCTTCAAAAAGGAAAAAGAAAAAGATCGTCTATTCTCAGCTGTTTTATCAACTCCTTTTTTTTTATGTAGGCTATGCTGCGATAAGGTAAACCTTTAGTTTTCCGCGACGCACATCTCAACACCAACGCGGAACAACAATAACTACAGCAACAACAACAAAAGCTGCGAACTCAAACTGCGTTGCGTTTTTTTCTTGTTTTAGGATCGCAATCCTGACGATAGGGCATTGTGTAGTTGCATTTCTTCACCTGTTGCTTCCTTAACCACCTCCAAACAGGTAGTTGAAGCAAAAAGGATAACCTGTGGCAGGAGTGGTCCTCTGCATTCTGCCCCTGTCATTATTTTAAACTCTTGTGTTCATTACTATTATTATCAGTTATTGAGAGTATGGTAATGTCGGGATAAGTCCGTTGCTTTTCACACGTAATGTACCCGTCTTTTCTCGAGCGCATTTTCGGCTCATCGCCGTCCCCGGCGGCCAACAACTCCGTCGGCCTCTCAAGTACGGACGGCGACAGCGGTGCGTCCGCCAGCGCAGCCCCACGACTCCGCGCCCATGACAGCACCCAGTACCGCGCCACGACACGCCCGTACCACTGCAGCCAGAACCACAGCTCCGGTCTCAAGGACAATGGCGCAGGCAGGACAGATGCCGACAGCTTCGCCTCCCTTGCGATAGAGCGGGTGAGTAACGGGTCTGTGGCGGCGTTTCTTAACAGCCGCCTGTCGTCCTCCTCGTCCTCATCTCTACCTACCGGCAAGTCGCCCAAGCCGGTTGTGAACGGCCCACGCGGCGGATCGGAGTCCCACTTGCCCCTCACAGCACCTTCTGGCAGCATTCTCCTCCACAGGCGTCTTCCCCACACGGCTTCTGGATCATCCACTGGGCTCGATGCCATGTCCGCCTCACCAACGGGTAGCATCGCAACAGCGGGCACCGCTGCCACCACCGCGTCCAGCGCGGAACACGTCAAGCGATTCGAAAACGCGCTGCGTGCCGATCCGGTCGACGTGGCGAAGCTGAGGGAGCTCAGCTGGCAGGGCTGCCCGGTGCAGCTGCGGTACGAGGTGTGGATGTTTCTCACCGGCTGCTGGAGCGCGCAGGCGGCTACGCGGATGCCCACCGTGTCGCGGCGCCGCATCGAGTACGCGACGTACATCCACAGCTCCTACGGCATCGTTGACTGGGACGCCGTGTGCGCCATGGTGGACAGCGGCGTTGACACGGCGGTGCGCCGCTCCACGCTGAAGGCAGCGGATGCCGCAGGGGCCACACCGAGTGCCTCCTGCGCATCGCTCCCAATCGGTGCCGGCAGCGGTGGCTACGGCGCAGCTGAGGTGCCGCCGCTGCCGCCACCGGAACTTGTGATTGTGGCTAGCGATGTGCGGCCATCTCTCCATGCCAGTCCCTTAGCGCCCGCTCTCGCCTCAGAGAAGGGCGGTACACCGAACTCGGCAGTGGGGGACGTCCTCGTAGCGAACGCTGCCAGGGCTTCATCGCTGCACCTGGCCGCGCCGGAGCCACGCGGCAGCCCGCACAGGCTTCAACGCTCCTCCGTTTCCATGGAGGATGTTCGCTCGCTGTTGACGCAACCGCCGCCGTCGCAGCAGCAGCAGCAGCAGAGGAATCCGGAAAACCCGCTCTCACCTTCCCTCGACGCATCGGGGCTTCTCGCCGATGGCTCCTTCGCTTCTGCAGTCGCCGCCAATCCTGTGGTGTCATCGATGCTGCTCTCCGGTGGCGACTCCCGCACCTTCTCCACACCCACATGGCCCTCTCTGACAACCACCACCACGACGAACACAAACAGCGCCACTGCCGGGCATCAGCTCAGCGCCAGCACGATGCTTGGGTCTAAGGAGCTGCAAACGCTTAAACAGATTCGCAAAGACATCCCCCGCATGTCAGGTGGCCGGTGCTACCTGCGCCACCCGCGTGTGCAGGGATCGATTGAGCGGATTTTGTTTATTTGGTCGCTGCGCCACCCAGCGTGTGGTTATGTGCAGGGCATGAATGACTTGGTGGTGCCTTTCATGGCGGTGGTGCTCGCCTACAACTTCTGCCCCACCCGGTCCATCACCGAGCTGCACTCCTACACAGAGGACATTTTCGACGAAATTTGGTCGCTCGCTGCGGTGTCAGTGACGCAGTGGATCAACGAGATTGAAGCGGAGGTGTACTGGCTGACCTCCTACCTGCTAAACACGATGCAGGACAACTACACCAGCAGCCACGAGGGCATTACGACCATGATGCGGCATCTCGCTGCCGTGGTAGAGGCTGCCGACCCTCCCTTGTACCACAGCATGGTGGACACGTTGCAGCTCCAATTCGAGCACTTCAGCTTCCGGTGGATGAACTGCTTGCTGCTGCGTGAGCTGACGGAGACGCAGTCGCTGCGGTTGCTTGACGCCTACCTCTCCGACGAGGAGCGTCGATGGAGCATTGCGCATGTCTACGTGTGCGCGGCCTTGCTGCTGCGGTGGAGTCCACACCTCCTCCGCTTCGGGGATGACTACATTTCCGCCCTCAAGTTTCTGCAAACGCCGCCGACGGAGCAGATGTCGCTGCGCGATTTTCAAGATGTCTTGTCGGAGAGTTTTGTGCTGCAGAACCTCTACGAGGCCTCTTTGTGCCGCTTAGTGTCCACCAAGAAGTAAGCAGCACGGCGATGGGGGAGAAAGGAAAAAAAAAAGATTAAGAACAGAATTACTGAGCGTACGCTTTCGTCACGTTTGACAATTTTACGACGCTTTGCGCGAGCGCTGCTTTCTACCGACTTTTCTCTTAGCTAAGGTACTTTTTACTCATGTCGTTTGTTTAGGAATGGATGTGGCTTGTTGCGTGTTTTGCACGCGGGAGAACACATCGAAAAACAAGCAAATCAAAAAGAAGGCAAAACCATTGAGACGCCCATGCTTTATTATTTTATATTCCTCCCTTGATTTGAATACTGGGGTGGCTGTCTAGATTCATTTTTTTTTTTTTTACGTTCTCCTACTTTCAACTGTTAACTCGTGCCGTATGTATCACTGAGAACGAGAAGCTTTCAAAAAAAAAAACTGAGAATTACGAGGCTTCGTGTTTTATCAAGCTAGAATGCCAGCCTCCGGGTCGCGCAGCTATTTTACATGCGCGACGCAGACACGTCCTATCTCTCTCCATGTACCTTCTCTTCGTGATTTTAGTACGCATACACGTGTCGTGTTTCGCTTGCTTTCCTCGCGAGCTCTGATAACACGCCTCTCGAATTTTAACCTTTTTTGATCTTCCTCTGTTTTTCTTTCCCTTTTCTCTTGCAAACAACGAACTTTTGCGCTAATCATTGCTGCCGGCAAGAAGAGCAAACCAAAAGAAAAGCTGGACTCTCTGAAAAAAAAAAAAAACCTAAGACCATTTACAAATCTTTTTAGTTTTTCTAGTCTGATAAGGAGCATACGTATTCGGCGATCTAAACCTGCCCCTCACCAACAATGGTGAAGCTTGACGTGACGCTCCTCCGCTTCATGGAGGATGAGGATTTCCGAGTCCTGACGGCGCTGGAGATGGCAATGCGCAACCACGACGTGGCACCAACGGCCCTGGTCGAGCGCATCGCCCAGCTCCCGCACGGGGGCTGCCGCAAGCGCCTCAACACCCTTCTGAAGCACAAAATGATTCACCACGAAAACACCATGTACGACGGCTACGCGATGAAGTACGGCGCCTACGACTACCTGGCCTTGCGCACGCTGAGCCGGCGAGGCACCTGCACCGGCGTGGGCCACCGCATCGGCTGCGGTAAGGAATCGGACATTATTCTCGTGCGGGACGAGACAGGGCACGACTGCGTGTTGAAGCTGCAACGCCTCGGTCGCTGTTCCTTCCGCACAGTCACGCGCAACCGCGATTACAAGGGCAACGGGCGCACCCGTCATGGTGAAAGCTGGTTTTACCTCTCCCGTCTCGCCTCCCAGAAGGAGTACTCGTTCATGAAGATGCTGTACGACGAGGGCTTCCCTGTGCCGAAGCCGATTGACCAGAACCGGCACGCGCTGCTGATGGAGCTGGTTCCCGGGACGCTGTTGAACAACATCACGGAGCTTGGCGACGCCGCTAAGGTGTACCGCCGTGCGCTAGAACTGATGGTGAAGCTGGCTGAGGCGGGTCTTATCCACGGCGACTTCAACGAGTTCAATTTGATGATCACAGATGACCAGCGTGTGATCGTGATCGACTTCCCACAGATGGTGTCCACCAACCACCCGAACGCGTCGGAGCTGTTTGACCGCGATGTCCACAACCTAGCCAACTTCTTCCAGCGCCGCTTCAAGGTCGACACGACGTGGTACCCCACGCTGGAAAGCGACGTGGTGCGCAAGGCGGAGCTGGACAAGCAGGTCTACGCAAGCGGGCACTTCACGCGGAGGCAGCAGGACGACCTTGAACGGCTGATGGAGGAGGGCTTTCGGCGCGAGGAGGACGACAATGCCGAGGAGGAAGAGGAAGAGGAGGAGGAGGAGGGTGAGGAGAGCTCTGAGGTGGACGACGCGGACATCGACGACGGAGAGGCGGGGAAGTTTACCGATGTCCCGCGACGCGCTGCCGATGGGGATAAGGACGAAGGCGATGATGAAGAAGAGGCGGAGGGGGGAGAGAAGGGCGAGGACGCCACCAGCGACGCCGGCTCGCTTGACGAGGCCGTGAAGGATGCTCGTGAGCTGAGGCAGGGTGAGTACTACGCCCTCAATGGCAATCGCAACGCCAACTTCACGCCCGACGGTGACATCAACGAGGAGCACGTAAAGCACCAGATCCGCAAGAACATCCGCCGCAGAGACAACAGCGACTTTAACCGGCATCTGCACCGCAACGTCCAGAAGGGCCGTCAGAAGCAGAAGATTCAGCGTCAGCTGAAGAGCAACAACGGTGGTGGCTTTTTCGATTAAAAGCGGTAACTCTCAAAGGGAATAAAACGGCGTTTATTTGGCCGAAACCTGCTTTAAAAAGTTAATTTCGATGTCTCGATTATAAGGCGGAAGTGAACATAAAAAACTAATCACGAAAAGGGGCAACAAAGAAACTTGGCAGCGCAAATTTAGAGAATTCAAAGGTGAATAGTAATTGCCTTTTTCTCTCCATTTTCTGCCTGCATCTTTCCTTTAAACCCCTTTCTCTATTGCTGCTGATTTTATTTTTAGACTTTTCATTATTTTATTCGCGTTTGTTTTCTTCCCTTTCGTTTCTTTATTTTTGTAATCCTCATCAATATCTCTTTTCTCAGATCAATTGGTGCCATTTACACGGCGAGTAGTAGTGAAGTGTTCACGTTGAAAAGCTGAGAGATGGGAGTTGTGGAGAGGCATGAAGTAGAAGCGAAGCACGTGAACATCGTTGAAAAGAAAAAAAGGTTTTGAGTGGATTCACAAGCATGAGGTGCGTGTCACACGCCTGCACGCCTGTGAAATCTGCCCCACTCTCTTTTTATTCGTGGAAGCTGCCTTACAAATGCGCTTTGGATTTCTTTTACGTTCTCCGCGCACTTCGTCGAGAAGTGCCAACCTCAACTAAGAGGGTGTGAACCATAATGGCTGGTGTACCTGTGCTGCGCTCGCACACCTTGCCTTGATTTAATTTCGAGTAATTGTGCTTGGTCGCCAAAAAGAAAAAAAAAAGAAAAATAGCTGAAGAGCGCGAAGAGCGCGAAGAGTGCAGGAAAGCGACGCTCAGAACGAAATAGACAGGCACTACGAAAGCTGCACGCGCTCCATGGAGGCGACTTGAAGTTTTTTTTTTCCCCCTGTTGGCCTTTTATTTCCTACTGTAAGAAAGGCAACCTCTGAACTGTTTTCCGAAAGGAAAAAAAAACTGCTGGCAAGGCGGAGTCAAAAGCGAAATGTAGATACTCTACTGCTCTATAACTTATTTTCATTGTGGTCCTCTCATCTTTTTCTGTTTTGTTTCTCTCCCAATACTGCGACCGATTATTTTATTGCTCGTCTGTGATACCATCGGGCTATTGTGCATATGCATTACACAATACTCCCACCTGACGTTATTGCCTAGAACACTCCGATAGAAGCACAATCTGCACACGCACACACTAATCCTTTTTATTTTTCTCTTATTTTTACTTCATCCATATAGCACCTTTTCTTACATCTGTACCCTCTTGTTTTGATGCAATACACGTGAGAGGCGCAACAGAATTCCTGAGAAGTAAACGTACGCCCTCTCCGCTGTTGTTGTTTGGTATAATTTTCAACCGCTTAACATCTACTCGTTTCCGTTACTCTTTCCTCGTCGCCAACTTTGTTCCCGAGAAGATAGAAAACATAATCGCAGTGAGTACTTTGAGGGAAGGCAGAAAAAAAAAAAAAAAAAGAGACAAAGAAACGCACGTGTTCCCCTCAATTATACAGGCCCACTCAATCGACCATCCGAGGTCGCTTGCACCCCCCATACACATACTCAATTATCCACATATATATATATAATAGTCCTTTTTTTTCTTTTTAGTCGCATTTGCACACAGACACGCATATTTGCTTTGTTCTGTTGTAGCAGTCCCACATAGATCCCTCCTCTTCTCCTGTGTTTCGTTTCTATAGACATATATTTTATTAGATACCGCAAGCTGCAAAAGGAGTAAGAGCAACGGCTTAACATAGCACGGAACTGACTCGATTCTGTCATACTCCCGAATTATTCTGCCTTCTTTTCTCTTCCAGAAGACAGTGCTCTACGCAACTCTTTCCTCGTAGCTGTCTTCGATACACATAGTAATATATATATATATAGAGAGAGAAGGAATTGGATATCAACTCTAGGCTACTACCGTTCTCAGATTACAACGAAAAGTTCACTTGTTTTTCAAACTTGTTAGGTCAGATGGCTCATCTCCAACGCAGCGCGCCGCCGCCTCGATCCGGGGCCAGCACGGCATCCATACAATCCGCCTTTCGCGATGTGACAAACCACTACCTGAGCGCCAATAAGGAAAACATCCCGCCTGCGGGAGCTTTCTTCGGGGGACTCGGCGGCAGCGGCAGCGGAGGCAAAGGTAGTGGGTGCAAGGTGGCGCCACCGCTTCCTCGCAGCGTTGTGAGCGAAATCGACCATACCTGTTGTGGCACGCCAGTGCAGACGGGCTTGGCTCTTGACGCAAAGGTGGGTGGCGACGTTGATGCGCTCTTTGAGGAGCAGCAGGAGAAGGTGCTTGACGAAGCCGCCCCTGTGGGCAACTTTGCCACTCAGCTGTGCAGTCCGACTCTCTCTCTCGCGAGTCCCACGAACGGCCTGTCCACCGGTGCCATCAACTCGCAGAAGGCCATGGAACCCACTACCGCGTGCGTGAAAGCCGGCAGCGTCGGCGTCAGCAGCGCGTCCACCACCGCGCAGACTCCTCTGCAAAGCGCACCTTCTCTACAGAACGCGAGCAGCGTCAACGCCACCATCACCGCAGCCAAGCTGATGCAGCAGCGCCATCGCAGCCTCAGCGGGGCACACGCGGCTCCAGCAGGATCCGGCCCGTTCCACCTACAGGGAAAGGCGGGCGATGCGCCAGCCGCGACCAGCACTGGGGCATCTGTCTCCGGACAGTCGTCGCTCCACTGCACGCCGAGCGGGGCACGTCGGTCCGCGGCGGCAGCCGCAGCAGCCACGGCGGCGGCGCGTGCGCTCAGCGAGACGCCCACGCGTATGGAGGACATCTCCTTCTACCTTAACAACTCGTTTGAGTCCGGGTCGGAGTCCCCCACGCACGACGGCGTGGCGGGTGCGTACGGCGCCGCACGAACACCACATCGCACCTTTGACCTGCAGCAGGCCGTGGAGGAGATGCTGCGAGGTTGCTTTGACAGCTCAACTCCCGCGAAGTGCTCTGACGCCAGCGGGGTCAGTCCCCACGGATCGCGCAAGCGACAGCAACGCCAGCTGGAGACGGAGGCGGCCCCCGCAGTACCGTTCAGCGCCTACACAGCGCTGGACTCCCTCTTTGCTGCCCCGTCGTTGTCGAAGGCGGCTGGCGCAGGGAACCCGTGGGGGCAGGGATACGCCCTGACCTCGGACCGCACGCCGGAGCGCTTCGCGGAGCCACGAGCTGTGTTTGCGGAGAGCGACGACGAGGAGAGTGGAAATTCACCGCAGAGTGAGGCCGTGACACGTGCCGGACCCGCGGCGGGGGTGCGGCGCGACCCGCTGGTGTACTTTTCGACGTCCTCCATGCCCGCCGCCAACAGCGCCGCCTACTTCGATCCGTCAACGTCGCTCGAGGATACCCCGTACGCACCCGCGCCGCAGGGAACCAGAATGACTGGCGCCGCTGCCGAGGACCAACAGACCTTCCGCGCGTTGTCCGTCCCGCACACCGGCGCCACGGAGCTCCACAGCGACGGCGGGTGCAGTGGACCGGACATGTTGGCGATGCTCGCGGCTGCCGTGCAGCAGCAAACGCCGCGGAGCGCGGTGGGCAGTGCGGAGCTGGACTCGCAGACCTTCTCGGAGCGTGATGGAGAGGCTGCCATCCAGCCCGTACCTCCGCCGTCGTACCATGACGGGCACCAACCAAGCCGCTTCCCACGACGTGACGGGGCGTCCCCTGCCGCAACCGCCACGGACGTCTCTCATGCACCGCAGCCCATTCGCCGCAGCCACCACCTGCCCCAGGTGAAGGCAGCAGCGGGCTCCCTCATCGCCGTTAGCGGCCGCCGCGTGCCCGTGGACAAGCTGCACCTTCTCTCTCTGAGCTCCGGTGACGAGACAGGGCCAGTTAACGGATGCCCGAAGACTGCTGGCTGTGCGAGACAGGCGTCGCGCGGTGGAGGTGGTGGCGGTTCCCGCTCTCAGGCACAGTCGCCTTCGACGCAGCCGCACCAGCAGCACCACGTCGAGGGGCCTTCGATGCGGCGCGTGCCAAAGGCGAGCGTGGTAACCGTCACCCGCACGCCAGTCTCTGGAGTGTCGGCAAGTTCAGGTAGCGGCCAGCATACGCAAGGTGGAGGTGCGGGTGCCCTGTCTGCCTCCGCCTCTCTCCCCTCCTCGTCCTCGCAAACAAGCCTCGCTGACGGCTGCGCTACCCGGGCAGCGACGACCGTGACGCGCATGGTTGTGCCTGGCCCCTCGGCCCGCCGGATTCCTCCTACAGCGAACGCTGGCACCTCGATGCACTCGCGCCAGGGCAGCGTGGCAGCCAACACAGACGGCAGCAGCGTGCATCGGAGCACCGACCTTGACGTGGTGGCGGTGCTGCAGTTTTCGAAGGGGCAGACGATGCGCTTTTTGACCAACTTGTCTCCTGCCGCACGGAAAGCAGCGCAGGCAGCGCTACAGGCAGAGGTGGGGAGCAGCAACGGTAGCAAGTCCGGTCGTACCGCCGCAGCGTGTGCTCTGTTGGTGCACGCGCCGCTCGTCTCGGTGGAGGTTGGGAAAGCGTACCTGGCGCACGTGTACCGCGACCAAAGCCCGTACGAGAATGTGGCCTTCGAGGATGTGGGCGTCTGCGTGCGTCTCTACACTCCGTCTTCCTCCGCTTCTACACCGGCAGCGGCTGAGGTCGCTGACTCCGTGCCTCGCGACCACGTCGACGGTGTTCTCCTGCGCGAGGTGGATGTCGTCGCCTGCGAAGAGGACCGCCAGCAGCACGAACAGGCTTTGCAGCAACAAACGGGGGCCTACATCGAGTGCGAGCGTCAGTTCAAATTCTCCGGCCTGCCCTTCCAGCTCGAGTCCATCTACTTCACCTTCGACGGCAGTGTGTGCGTTGTGTTCTACCGCGTTGTCACGCCAGATGCTTCTGCCTCCGCAGCGACGTACCGCTTTTCGAATACGCCGCGCGTGGTGCGGGAGCTTCAATTCCACCTCAGCTGCCGTGTGTTCCTTAAGCAGTGTTGACAAGGAAGAAAAGAGCGAAGATGATAGCGCGCTCGTGAAACCAACACGCCACAATACATACATATAAAGTTCTTTGAGCTGGTACGCAGGTATTTCTAGTCCTCTCTTTCTCTCACTCAGTGTCGGGAATAGGGTGACAGCAAGAGTTACCAGGATAACAAAAGGAATATCATTTGAAGCTGCGCCACGAATCATAGAGGCACTCATAGAGGCACACAGAGAAACATAGAAAGCTCTCTCATTTATTCCTTTTTTGTTTTCATACGCTTGGCGTGCACGCAGCGAGTAACACGTCGAGAAGACTATCCGTTGACCCAGAAGCTGGGGTGCGGAAAAGATATCGAAGCCGTGTTGCCACCGGTGCCGAGATTCCATAGATTAATTTAGGTTTTTTATCCCTAATTAAAAAAACGTATAGAGGCACATTTTTTTCTTCTTTTTTGTCGTATAATTGCTGCTGCTATGACGTTAGCTCATAGGAGCCGGTTTGGGCGATGCGCCGATGTACACGTGGGAGCTGCGCCTGTGCTCATGATCACCGTTGCGAGATTCGTTGATATTGACGTTGAAAATACATCTCGTTGCGCAATACAAAGTGAAGTTTGCGTGTTTCTGTGTGTTTTTAGGCTGGGTTTTTTTTTTGTCGTTGAAACAGATTTAATTTCCAGATATGGTTGCCTTTTTTTTTTTTTTTCTCATCTTCGTTCTAGATCACAATTAGATTTCCTTTTATGTGTGTTCTCTCTTTTCTCGTCTTTTAGTTAGACCACTTAGATTCCAACCTTCGGCTTTTTTTTGAACTTACTTTTCGTGATTTACGTGTGTCCATCCACAAGTCTGATGGATTTTTTTTTCTCCTATAGGTTAGTTTACTTTCTAAACTCCTATAAAGAAAGGAACGCTGCGAAAGCCAACGCACGCGCAGATGAAGGCTGCTCGTATAAATAAACTTGAGAGCCTGAATCAGCACTGCTTCTTTTTCTACTCGCCTTCCTTTTTACAAAAAAAAACTTATAAGAAAGTGGACAATTGGTGGTGAGAGCAATCTTGCAGATGTCGTGTTGACGAAGCGCCTCGAGAAGCCGAGTGAGCATCACGACGGCGAGTAAATGGAATTGTGGAGCCGTGTGTTCTCCGCATTCGTGTGTGTTTTGCCACACTTATAAGAAACATTGATAGACGTATACGGATCTCCTCCTACATACATTTATTTACTAACGCTTGTGTCTTTCCTGTGTTATAATCCGTCCTGATGTTACTTTTTTTTTTTTCCTCATCTTTTCTTTTTGCTGTGACACGATGGCCCTTTTTTTTTTCTTTTATATTGTGAGTGTATTTTCTTTGCTTGATGATGATCCCAAATGTTACGTCTTTAATCCCCATGTTAACGAGTGGGTGTGCCGCAAAACAAACAAACAAACAAACAACAACCAAAAAAAAAGATGTGTTTGGTGTATTCCGAAGCTTTATCTCGGCATATTAGTGCAGTTCGCTAGGCAACCGCACAACATGCGAATACGGGCTATGTCAACCGACCCCTGTCCGAGCAAGGGGACTCCTCTTTAATATCAATTTGTGGTGCACCTCGTCGGCTTCTACACAAGCTGTGCGCAGGTGTGGGGGGACATAGTCGAAGGAGTCGTTGTGTTGTTTGACGCGTAAGCCGGTGTTGGATGTCCACAGGCTTTTGTGGAGATCCTCACGGATCTACTTTGCATATGATGCAAGAGTTTCAAACTGTACGATCAAGAAGCTGGCAAAAATGAACTTACAGAAAGAGCTAACGCGCGAGGTATCAATATTGCAAAGTTCCCCAACCTACTACTCCCCACCTCACTCCTTCTGTCATCTTTTTTTTTCTCTATTCCCTCTCACGTGCTGTGTCTTGATCTCCGCGAACACGGCATGCGTTGAGAATATATATTCACCCTGACGAAGCCACACGTGCTCACAAAAGAAAACAACCCCCGTCTTTGTGCATCTACTTCTATTTTCCTTTCATTCTCTTTATCGCAAATAAGTAATTTTTTTTCTCGTTCGCTCCTTCCATTGTAATACTTCACAAAAAAAAGGACTACAGCAACGCAGCACTGCAAACCTTTGTCCTCTTACGTCACAACACAAAAATTACATAAAATGCCCGTCAGCTTCGAGCAGCTCATGGCTGAGTGCCAAGCGGCGAAGGACGAGGTGGTCGGGTGGCGCCGCCACATCCACCAGAACCCCGAGCTGTCCTTCAAGGAGACCAAGACGGCCGCCTTCATTGTGGAGACGCTGAAGGGCTTCGGCTGCCCTGCGCTGGAGATCACGCACCCGCTGCCCACCTCCGTCGTGGCAGACCTGAAGGGCGGCGCGGGCGAGGGCCCGATGGTCGCTCTCCGTGCCGACATCGACGCGCTGCCGGTAGAGGAGGAGGCGGACGTGCCCTTCAAGTCGCAGAACAAGGGCGTCATGCACGCGTGCGGCCACGACGTGCACACGGCGATGCTGCTCGGTGCGGCCAAGGTGATCTGCGCGCACCACGCCGACATCAAGGGCAGCGTGCGCTTCATCTTCCAGCACGCCGAGGAGCTGCTGCCCGGTGGTGCGAAGGAACTGGTGGCCGCTGGTGTGATGGAGGGCGTGAAGAGCATCTTTGGCATGCACTGCTCCCCGCAGTACGAGGCTGGCACCGTGGGCCTGATGCCCGGGATCATCACGAGCTACCCAGACTTCTTCAAGATCGTGGTGCGCGGCCGCGGTGGACACGCGTCGACGCCGCAGCTGCTGGTGGACCCCGTACCGATTGCGGCGGAGGTGGTGACGGCGGTGCAGACCATCGTGGCGCGCAAGGTGGACCCGAAGGTGGCGCCGGTGGTGTCCATCACGACGATGACGACGGGCCCCAACGAGAGCCACAATGTGATCCCGGACGAGGTGAAGCTGCTGGGCACCGTGCGTTCGCAGGACAAGACGGTGCGCGAGCTTGTGCCGCGGGAGCTGGAGCGCATTGCGCAGAACATCGCTGCCGCGCACGGCGGATCGGCGACGCTGGACTTCACGTTCGGCTACGACTGCTGCGACAACGACCCCGCAGTGACGGCTCAGATCCACTCCATTGGCGAGCGCATCATCGGTGCTGAGAACATCATCGATCCCAAAGTGCCGTTGTACGGCGGCGAGGACTTTTCGGCGTTTCAGCTGGTGAAGCCGGGCTGCTACATGTGGCTGGGCACCGGTAACAAGGCCGAGGGCATGTGCGAGACCTGCCACTCGTGCAAGTTCCGCGTGGACGAACGCGCCATCCCGATTGGTTACAGCTTTCACGTCGGATTCGTGTACGACAATGTCATTGCCTGAGTTAGAATCTCATGCTGTAGAAGACGCAGTAGTGCAAGATCCCACAAAGGCAGCGACGCGAAAGCTTTCGCAGCTCTTGGGGATGTGTTTTTGCTCCCCTGCATCGTCAACGATGTTGAAGAGGCTTTAGACTATTTTTATGACTCACGTCAAGTTAAGTAGTTTCTAATATTTATTTTGATTTATCGGGGTGGCGATGCTGAAGAGATCTCGGATCTTTTCTGTTCGAACTGCTTTGGCGCTGTTCACGAAATTTCGCCACCCTTTCTTATTTCCTTTCTACGTATTCTTATCGGTAGGTTTATAAAAATTATTATTATTATTATTGTTTTATTCGATGCGCGTCTCTTCGTAGTGTTCATTAGTGTGGTGAACGAAATGAGAGTCGCGCGTTGCTAACATTAAGAGGAGTCAAAAAGTGAACGTGTTGTGTATCATCAAATCGCTTTTTCTCTTATTTGTTTTCCAATGAACGTCTTTAACTTGTGCAATGTTCTGTTTTATTCTAATGACTTAAAGAAAACAAAAGGATCTAACAGAGAAATCTTGTTGGATGGGAAACACGCACTAGGTATCCTATCATGCTTGTTGGATGAGACGTGCTTTTATGTGTTCTCTCTTCCTCATTAGTATTCACTTTATGGCGATGTTGTTAACGTGCACACTGTGGGGTGTCTGCGCTTGGTGGATGGCTCTTAACTTTTTCTGTTTTCCAGATGTTTGTTTATGCGTTACAGCTGCGTCGCAATCCAATGTCCTACGCATCAATTGAAAAGCCGCACCAAGCTTCATTTTGTGACAGCCTGACATCCTCTTCTCATCCTGGCCAACTGTCCTTTTTCGTACCGCATCTTTTTGTTTTCTTTTTTTCCTGACACACGTCCCCGCTACGTGCTGTGAAACGTATCCACACTCTCTTTCCACTCGATGCATGCGCCTTCTACAGAATACACACTATTATTTTCCTTTTTTGCTCTCTCCTTCATTGTGGCCTCATCAAGCAAATTTCCTATATAGTGTATTACCGAAATAAAAAAAAGCAGTACAACAAAGGTCAACGATGTCCAAGTCTTCTGGTCCGAACTACCATCAGGTCGGCCAGCGGGACGAGCAGAGTGCCGTCGACGCCGCAGCGGTCGAGACGGTCACCTTCGTCGGCAATGTGCAGCGTCCGTGGCACTACGGGCTGTGCACACTGTGCACCGAGATGAACTCTTGTCTGGAGACGTGGTGCTGCGCCGCATGCCAGCTCAGCCGTCAATTCAACATGCTGTACAACCTGAAGGCCGAACTGCACATCCCTGTGTGCCTTACAATTTATGTGCTCAACTCCATGGGTGTCCCAGCGGCCTTTGCGCTTCAATACGTCATCCGTGCTGATATTCGCCGTCGCTACGGCATTGAAGGCAACCTCGTGGCGGACTGCTGCGTGTCGTGGCTGTGCCTCGGGTGTGCCATTCAGCAGCAATTTCTGGAGATGACCTCTGTGGGGTCGTGCCCGGGGATGAGCATGTGCGGCGTAACACCAGTTGCGCCTCAGGACCCTCAAATGCTTTGAGAAGGAAAAGACTTTTAGGGAGGCTTTCTGGGAAACACCCCGGACAAAGGTATGAAAAGCCACGCTTTACATATTTTTTTTTTTGGTTTTTGTTTGCTTCTCCCTATTCGTGTTCCAATATTAGAGTAGTCTGTTGTAGAAAAAAAGAATAACGGCTCTCCACTTTCTTGCGCATCGAGCTCTCACTCTTGCCTCTCGATACTGATAGCCACGTCTGCTTGTAATCGTGTCAGTCTCTGATCATCCCGCGCTTCATATTGCGCTTGTTTCGACGAAGTCCGAAACTGATTTTTTTTTTGCTTTTTTTTTTGCACGCAAAGCAAGCACAGTGCTCTCGTCTAAGTGGGCAAAGGTAACTGCGCTGCCTGCGGCCGTCCTCATAACAAGTGATGCAATCGACGGACACCAGCAAACGAGTCGGCCGGAGATCGAGCGGTGCAGCGAATTTTAGGAAAGAAACAGCATAATTGTTTTGTTCATGCTTTTGCTTTGTTGCTTCTAAAATCACCTTTTTCCCCTCTGCGCGTTCTAGCTACATATCAAGTCTTTCTTTCTGTATTTTTTTGGTAGGTGCGCGGAAGTGCCTTTCGGCCACAATTCCAGCTGAATGCTTTGTCGTTGTGATAATCCAAACGTTGATTCGATCAACATGTGGTTTCTGATAATGCAAATTCCTACGGGCGTATATCAGACAAAGAGACGCTGACATTTGTCGCAGCGTGTGCCGACACTGTGCCTTTGCGTGCGAGCCTGTCTTCTGGTCCTGCCTCTCGAAGTCTCTCGTCTCAAATTTTCTGAACAGTGAAGCGTAGTGAGCGAAGAAGCTGCTTCGGATCCTTGATTCCTGCAGCGTGTCAACGCCAAAACAAAGGCTGTGGAAGGGGCACTTTCCCGCTATCTCTCTCCTCCCTTTTTTAATGTCTTTGCCGCCTCTGTTTCTTTTTGCCTACTTGCCTGCAACTTAGGTCTTTGCTTGTTTATTTGCTTGCTGGAGCATATATCACCCATGCGTCCACAGCAGACCACTAGTTCAGGGACTACGCGGCTCCCCGCAGTGACGCGAAGTCGCGCAGCTGCCACGACCGCCATGCCCACTGGAACGCAGACCACCACTACACGATCCTCCGTCAGCCGCGGAGGCGCAGGCGTTTCGCCGGGCCTTCCTGCCAGATCGGCAGGACTGCAATCAGGGCGACCTGCAGGCGCTTCTTCGCGAGGTACCGCACCGGCCAGCACTGCGGTCACTGCGCCTGTGCGGCGTGTTCGTACAACCGTCCAGCGAGACGCCATCCAAGTGGAGATGGACGCCTTAGCGGACGACTTCTACGGTGGCGTCAAGACGAATGCGCCAACGCTGGCTCCCGTATCAACCCGCACTTCCCTGGAAAGTGCCTACTGCAAAGCGGCGGTTGCCGAAGCATGCACTCCGGCCACTCTGCGAGGGCAGACAACGTGGTACCACGGCCCCACCGACCCGGCAGGTCGCTCGTTCGACGCGAGTGACATCAACCTCCTCTGCATGGACGTCCACGTGCCGCCACCCACGGCCAAAGGCTCAAGTCCTGCCACAGCGAGTCGTGCGGGCTCGCCACTCTGCGTCGTCGGCTCCGCTGATCATGGCCTGAAGGTGTTTGATCTGGGCTCGATGCGCGAGGTGAAGTCGCTCTACACGAAAACGTGCGGGCACACGGAATGGGTGACGTCCTGCCGCTTCCTGTCCGACCGCCGGGTGCTCTCGGGCGGAATGGACTCGAAACTGTGCCTCTGGGGCGACGTCACGCGTGGCGGGCCAGCGCGGTGCGTCGATCTGCTGGGTCACACTGGGAGCATCAGTCAGGTGGACGTCAACGAGCACCACGGCCGCGCCATCGCCATGAGCGCGAGCTACGACCGTACGATCCGCGTGTGGGAGCTGAGCTCTTCCCCGGTTGGCGGGGGCGGCCGAGAGGTGGGATGCCTCGCTGGGCACAAGGGTCCGGTGACGCAGTTTAGCTGGTGCGAGACGCAGGTGCTCTCTGGCGATCGTCAGGGGACGGTGAAACTGTGGGACGTGGAGACGGCGCAGTGCGGCTTAACGGCCTCGTCGAGGCGAGGGCAAATTGGTGCCCTTGGTCACCTTGTGCACCCTTCCCTCGGCCACCTTGTCATGTTTGGCGATCAAGCCGGCGTGCTCACCGTGCTGGATGCCCGCGCACCACCCAAGTCGAAGCCCGCCTTTCAGGAGGAGCTGCACCCTGGTGGTATGCTGACCTTCATCCGCAGCCCAAGTCCGTCCTCTGTGGCAGCTCCCTTGATCGTCACTGGGGGAGCTGACAAGCGTGTTGTGGTGCGTGATGCTCGGCGGAATTATGCAGAGGTGTACGCGCTACGCGACCACGACGACTTCATCTACTCGATGGAAATTCTTGGCGACCTTCTCCTGACGGGAACCGGCACTGGACGCTTGTTTGTGCACAAGGTGGACACCGGAGAGCTGCAATACGAACTGGATGCGAACGCTGCTGCGGTGCGAGAGATATTTGCCAGCCCTAGCCACCTCGTTGCCTCCGGCGACGATGGCAAGGCGAAAGTCTTTAGTTTTATGTAAAGTAGAGGGACGAGTGGAAGACGGGAAAAGAAGAAGTATCTTTTTCTTTTCGTCAAAGGCGGGTCACGGTTCGCCTACTTTAGCCAAGATGTGCTGTCTGGATCGAAACCTGCAGACCTATCAAAAAGATCCACATCAAAGTTCTTTCCCTCCTCTGGTAATGCAATGGCACCCTTGAAACCAAAACATGGAGGCTAAGTAATAAACAAACAAAAAAAAACTGTGTATGAATGAGTGCCTTGCACGCAGGGAAGCTGCTGGAGCATCACACGACTTGTCTCCGCAATTTTTTCCGCACGAATCTCAAGAGTCAAATAGAGCCGCGCATACAATTGCACGAATGAGGCCTTTTTGTCTCTATTATTTCAAGGAGACTTGTGTGCTTCTCCCACCTCCACTTGTTCGCCTTTGTCCTCTCTCTCTATCTCTTTCCGTATCTCAATTGATAAATACATATTTTCTCGCAAAGCTGATAAACACATTACACAACGACACTCCCGCTTGCCAAAAGGCTACTTTCAGTGTTTGAGCTGTTTTTCTTTGTTTGTTTGAGAATCTCCAGCTGCGCGGTTTCACAGTTATAAACGCTTCGTTAAACACAACAAGTCGCATTCACTCCGTTTTTTTTTTTTTTGGTATCTTTATTGGAACATTAAAATTTTTTTTCTTTACTGGAACACTCCCTTTTATTTTTCCGGTTTTCCTTTTTTGTCACAATCTTTTTTTGAGCTCTCTCAACATTTGGTAAATCCTCTTCTTTTTTTTCCTCTTTGTTTAAGCCCCCTTTATAAACTTTCTTTTTTCCCCCTTCAATATCATGTACATTCAGAACATACACGCAGCATCCGTTTTGGAATGTCCTTCAGCAAACGCGTTGAGCACGCGCACGCACACGCACGCTTGCAGGAACAGCCTGCCACCGGTGAAGCATCGAGTTCTTCCCTAACTACCGACGATCTCATCACAGGTGTGGAGGATACAGAGTGTGCAGCACCTCACGCATACGCACCATCGCCCTCTCGCGGCCTACACGACGCGTCTCGAGGGCCCTCTCGCCTTGTTGCGATTCTCTCTGGGTCCGATGACGCAGCTGCAGGGCTGAGTGCTACGGTGGCAGTTCTGGCAAACCCAGCGCCAAACGTTTCGTCAAGTGCCTCTGCCAGCGGAGGGGATGTGCTGCGAGACGCGGAGGCGTACTTGTGGGGCGAAGCTCTTGCGAAGGAAGACTGCGCCGCACCGAGAATAGCTGACACGACTGCCGGAAGTAGCACCTGCACGAGCGGCCCACTTCGATCCCCCGGTCCCTCTTCGCTGGAGCGCCAGGTTCACGTGGCGACGCTTCCTTCCGTGTCGCTCGCGGGATTAGCAGGAGGAGAAGATGCAGCAGAACCCTACGAGGTGTTCTCGGATGCCTGGACGGAGTTGGCCGCCAACATTCCCGCGCAAACCCAGATCCAGCGTCCGGGCTCGACAAGGCTGTCTCGGCGAGTCGAAGATGCGTTAGTGCAAGGAGGAGGCGGAGCAGACGCTTTCGAAGGCGTCCTCATCTCCTCCATTGGACCCGTTGCTCCGTACACTATTGCAAGGGAGGTTCTTGACAGCAGCGCGGGGAGCACGCTCCTCCTCTCGCGTGTATGGCCTCTTGCCGCTGTCGGGGCAGACATCCCCTCGATATTCGCCTCCGCGGAGGAGGAGTCACCGGATTGTGAGCCAATCGGCTGGCTTGCCTACAGCACCGCAGCTGCTCGCGCCGCAGCGTCACGGGCCGCTGCAGGGGCGACAGAGATGGCAGCTGCGCAGGTGCCCGGTGGTGCACTGGCCGTCGCAGCCGTCAACAGCGGTGCGAAGGCGGTGGCGGCGTCTCGTGCGACGGAGACAGCAGTGGGCGTAGCGCAGCAGTCAGTGAGGGCAGCAGACGCACCCGCTGAACTTCCTCTTTCGTCCTCGCCTGCACAGCTCAATGGCGGTGTGCCTCTCCGCAGCACCACTGCGCAGGTGAGCGCTACGGTGACCGAGTCCACAACGCGTCGCCACCAGCAGCTGAAGCTCTACGTAACGCAGAACTTCGTGCCCACCTTCTCCGACTTTGTGCCCGGCACAAACCAGCTCGTTGAGCAGGCGGTGGTAAAGACGCGGGCATGGGCCACTGCGCGAGTAAAGGTAGCGAATCAGAGCGACGGAGAGGGCAGCGGGCCCGTCGCACAGACTCAAGAAGCGTGCGTTGCTGACCTTTGCGTGGAAGAGGAAGGACGTCGCCTCGGCTCTTCTCTGACGACCACTGAGTCTTTACATGTTAAAGCACACACACGCGAACTCACCTGCAAGGTCGGCAGCCGACCTCTCAACGAAGATGACACCGAAGGTGCTGCTGAAAAAGACAACGCAAGCGTGTTTCGCAAAGGACAGCCCAGCGATTCTCCCCATGTGGTAGAACACGCAGGCAGTACACGACGGGGCCCGCCCCAGCAGACAGAGGTCACTGCAACAGTCAACGTGACGGAGGCGGTGGCAGTCGACGTTACCACGCGCAGCACAAGTGACACCATCGTGCCCTACGCCACCCTGCGCGTGTTGCTGTGCCGTTGCGACGGCGGCGCTCGCAGCGGCAACGACCCCGTCGAGGCCTTCGCCAAGTTTCGCCGCATGCCGTGCAAGCGGAAGCTGCAGGAGGTCCTTGGGAATCTGGCCTACAACCTGCTGCCGCCTGCACCCAACACGGGCAAGCAACGGTCGCCCTTTCGCGAGGTTGACGTCCTGCACGCGCAGCAAATGTGGTCCGGCGCTTTGTCTGATGCGCGAGTAGACGTGGAGGCGGCCAGCCCTGCCGTGAGCGCAGTAGAGGAGGTCGATGGGATTACGGGAGCCAGGAGAACACAAACGTTTACCCAAGAAGTGGTACCCGTTTCCGCTGATCCTGGACGGACGGTGTGCCTTTTGGGGCCTGATGAGGCTTCTCCGAGTAGACGCTCCAAACACGAAGGCGAAGAAAAGGCCAGGGATAGGGCAGCGACATCCAAAGAGCGTACGTCTCTCGTCTTTCTAAACCCGCTGTCACCTCCAGCAGTGGAGGACCCTCTCGGCGTGCCCCACACGGCACGTACCGCGGAAGCGATGGAAGCGAGTTCATCGTGTCCTGCTACAGCGTCTGAGGACGCAGCTTCGCCTCCCCACTCTGCGACGGCAAAGTATCAGGCATATATGAGCTACGGTCAGCAGAGGGTGTTGTACAACGCGCAGTACGGAGTGCCCAAGCTTCACTCGTGGTCGCGCGAGTTTCCTTGCTGCTGCACTGCCTCGACGTGCCGAGAAAGCTGCTGCTGCCTCCACTGCCAGCTGGCGCGCCAATGCAACATGCTTAACTACCGGCGACCCACCGTGCTGTGGCCGCTGTGCTGCCTCGCGTGCGTGCTGGACCCCTGCACCTGCTTCACCTGCTCCTCGATGCTGGCGTGCTTCAACCGCGCTGCGGTGCGTTCGCGCTACGGGATCGGCGGCTCCTTCCTTGGCGACTGCCTCTTTGCGCTGCTTTGCACGCGGTGCGCGACGGCGCAGGTGATGGATGAGATGATGGAGCATGACGACTACCCAGGTGGGCTGTGTCTTCTTCCCCCGCTCGCGTCCCCCGCTCCGTCGCCGATGCGTTGAATTTCTGCAGGTGGCTGCCAAGTGAGTTGTACAGCTGGCCATCCCTTTCCTTCGTCTCTTTTCTCTTCTGCTATGTAGTAAACTTTGAAAATGAAAGAGAAAGGAACAATGTGTGTTGCTGCTTTTTTTTTTTTTTTGTGTGTGTGTGGGGGCTCATTGAAAGCCGAGTAATCTGGTACACAACACAACACGAGTTTTAAAAATACCCTGTAAAGAAATTTGCGTAGTTGCAAGAATACACAGTAACACCGCCTGCTAAGTAAAGCGACCTGTAGTTGTTGAGCACAACAACAACAAAAAAGAATTCACTAGAAAGTGCATGTATGCCTCATGAAATCGTTACCACCCACATGTGTGTGTGTGTTTGTATTTCTGTGTATCTCGTTATGTTCATCACTCGCAAATCTATCTACCTTTTTTGTGCTGTTGTTCAACTGTTCGCATTTACTTTTTTGTGATTTCTTCCCTTCTTTTACTGCTCACGTCTGGTGTGCCATGCTGCTTCACTCTCAATCTCCCTCTTCTACTCCAGAATTGTCGTAGAAAACAACTTCAAAAACTTCCAGAAAAAAAAATCTTTTCCCTCATAATTGCTGATCAACGCCCCAATAGTCCGCATCGGCTTGTTGGATATATAGTTTCTCTTCCATTTTTCCTCTTTACCCCTTGTATTAACCGTTCAGGGCGAGCTCAGCAATGTCGCGGTACGGACGCCTTCTCGGTGCCTTCGCTGTGGTTGTGTTTTGCGTCATCCTCCAGGGTGCTGCAGCTGACGTGTCCGTGATTGACGAGTACGTCGAGCTGGTCAACACTTCGTTCGACTTGTCTGAGTGGACCAGCGTTAACGGGGTGGCCAAGAAGATTATCCAACACTCCAGTCTCACCAACGGACCCTTCACCATTCAAGGCAAGTCTTCTGTGTTCACCGATGACGAGAGAATCGCCCGTGCCGATATATTGATCGACAACATCTCGGTGCAAGAGGGCTACTTCCTCATCACAAATTACCTCCCAGACGGCAGCACCGTTACGTTGTCACGGGTTCACGGGGTCGTTGCCGCCAACACGCCTTTCATCGACGCTTCCACGCTCTACTTTGCCAACATCACGATGATCGTAAAGAACAACGACGTGGCGTGGGTAGCAGCGGAAACGCGCGCGAACTCGCAGATTTTCGTCCGCGCGCCGTCCTCCATCGCAACCACCAGTGCTCTCTTTTTGCTCAACACGTCCGTCGCGCAGGCTTCCTCGATGGTCGCGGCACCGGGCACAGATCAAAACGGCGACATCGTCGTGAACATCCAATCTCTTATCGCGATCGATTACTGCAACTGCAGTGGCTGTGCAAATGGTCTCCTGTACGCCGAGCAAGCTGCGATAGTGGTGCAGGCGAACAGTTTCCTGCGTGTCTCGCACTCTGCCCTGACCAACGTACCGACAGGGACACCCCTCATCAACCCTACCAGCATGTCCACCATCGACGTGAGCGACAACAGTCTGCTCGTTGTGGAGAACGTGACGTCTCCTAGCAGCAACGTCTTTGCCGCCCGCAGCGTTGCCACGCGAAACAGGTCCGCAGTGGTGCTGCGGTATGTTTCGGCCAACAGCCTCGGCACCACGCTGGATGCTGGGGCGTCGTACAAACGCCTGTCGCTTGGACAGAGCTCCCTCACCGGCTTAGATGCTGCGGTGCCGATTGCGGTGGACCAGTGCGCCTCCGCTTGTGTGCTGCCAGCGACCGTGGATAGCAGCTGCAGCTGCACCTGCGCGGGCCAGGGAGATGCTCGTTACCCGAACTTTTGCACCTACGTCAGCGATGTCGCCTTAAAGCAGTACCCGGACACCTGTGCGGCGGGCTGCGCCGCCTGCGCCTCAACGGCTGTCGGCGCCTGCACGGTGTGCCGCGAGGGCTACTCGCTGAGCAGCGGGGTGTGCCACCAGGAGCCGATTGGCTGCCCCAGCAGCTGTGCCCAGTGCACGTCCACAGGCGTGTGTCAAGAGTGCGATCCGGGCTACGCGCTTTCGGCGACCAAAACGTGCGAGGCGTGCACAGCGAGCCACTGCGAAACGTGCACCACGGCGCTGGACAGCTGCACCACGTGTCAGTCGACGTATACGATGATTAATGGTGTTTGCGAACCGATCTGTTTGGCGACGCATTGCATCAAGTGCGTCCCAGCAAACAGCTCGAAGTGTGCGACCTGTGAGAACGGCTACGCCGTGTCTGGCGCTGGCACCTGCAACGAGCGTGGTGATGCTGCAGCCCGGTACGCCGGTGTCTCCTGTGTTTGGTGTGCGACAACGCTTCTTCTGTTATCCCTCTGCCTTCACCTGTGGTAAACACTGATAGCTGCTTATTAGTACAACTTTATGTGAAAGCCGCGCACGATTAAATAACTTAACTTGTCTTCTTTTTTTTTTTTTGGTTGTGTATGTGCGAGGAATAAAAGCTGATGTGTTGTTTGTTTTGTTTCACCCGTGCTTTCCCCACTCTTCCGGATTTATTTCTTCAATTTTATTTTTATACTAACGGTCTTTTTTAAAAGACGCGCACACACACGCGCACACCCACACGACTAAAACGAAGGAGAGGAGGCAGGAACTTCGTCCATCCATCACAAAATGGTTGCCGATAATCATTATGCAACTAAGCGCGGTGTTGCGGTATTGGGTAAGTGTTGTCTTCGCTGCTCTTCTTTCTTTACATATTAGCCTTGATATGTGAAGAGGTTGAGCAGTACGTTGTCGCCCTTTCTATTTATTTATTTTGATCTCCCCCATATTTATACGTGAACTTCTGCTTTGCTACGAAGCGTCTGTCTACTTCCCCTCTCCTTCGCAGTTTATATTCTTTTTGTTTTCCCCCATCGTTGCTCTACAGCTCTAATGTGTGTCAATTTGTTTGCCACTTTCTCCCTCTACGGCGTGCTTTCGTACGCATATTCGCAGAACTCGATGCAGTGTGGCATGGAGCCGATGTGTTAACCCTTAACATTTCATGTGCATTGATCCTTTCCTATGTCGGGTATACGCGCTAAACAGCGTTCTAGTTGTGTGCAAGTGTACATACCGACTTCATTGTTCCCTTGCTGCCAGATATTTCTTCTCTTTAGAAAAACAAAAACCCATGTTTTGTTTTTTGTACGCGTCGTTAAACTCACCTTTTGTTCTCGTTTATAGTTTCCAAGGCCTGTCGTTACACTTTGCCCTTGAACAGTCTACACAGAAGGTTCGCTCCCTTTTTTTTCTAATATATATATATATTATTCTTTCTGAAGAACAGCACCGGATTTGTTTTCGTTTCCTTCCGTGACATGTGGGCAGACATCAAAAGCAAATCAGAACGTTACATAATATCTGCGGCTACACATGCGCTTCTATTGCAGTCCGAGCAGTCTCTTGTACTTCTTCCTGGTCACCTCGCTTTAGCGTCTGTTTATTATAAGTGTTCTTATTCTCTCACCCGCCTTCGCATTTTGCTCTCCTGATAAGAGGCTTTTAAGGCTGCGAGCCTTTTAAATTGTGGGCAATGCGCTTCAACCAAAAATCCGACTCCATGCACCCTCCGCTTCACCCATGCTCTCTCTCTCTCTCTCTATCTATCTGTCTACTTCGATGGCACTGCACGTTCACACGGCCTCTGTTCTTTCTGCTCCCCTTTCTTCCCCTGCGTATGTATACAAAAGTTAACATTCGTTTTTTCCTCTGCTCTCTCCACAACTGCAATTTGCTGCCGACTCCCGCACGCACGCAAGGAATCCTGCTTCTAATACGCCCCTAGCTCCCCCCCCCCTTCCTCCACTGTATACAGAGCACTCGAATCACCTTTAATTCTTACTCTTTTTTGCTTTTGCCTGTCATTTGTACTCTTGCCGTTACACATCAAGGTCTGTGCTTTTATTCTTATAAGTATCACAATTCTTGTGCAAATCCACACAACAGAGTTTGCAGTACATACAAAAAAATAAAAGTTGTCTCTGTCTCTCTCTCTCACACAATGCACAACGACAACCAAAAGTACACCAACGGGCCCGCCGACTCGGACAAGATGCAGGTGCAGCAGCAGCCGCTGAATGCGCAGAACAAGCCCTCCGTCTTCCTCTATGGCATCTGTGTGTGCTGCTCAGACTGCGACTCCTGCCTGGAGTCGTGGTGCTGCGCGCGGTGCCAGATGAGCCGGCAATGCAACATGATGAAGAACGGCGAGGCGGAGATCGACTGGGTGTACTGCCTTGGCTCCTTCGCATTGGATTACTGCATCACAGGGGGGTTGGCCGGCACCATCTTTGTGTGTCAGGCACGTGAGATGATGCGTAAGCGGTACGGGCTTCAGGGCAGCTGCTGCAATGACTGCTGCTGTGCGTTGTGCTGCACGTGGTGCATCTTGCAGCAGCAGCTGCTGGAGATGACCAACCGCGGCGAATTCCCCGGCGCGTGCTGCTACCAGGCCCCTCCGTGCCCCAACGCCACGCAGATGTACTAAGTCGAAGAGGAAAAAAAAAATGAAAAAACCGACTAACCAGAAAATACAGGTGCTGTAAGCACATAGCGTAGGTGCCTCAGTCCCTGTATTTTTTTTTTTTTTCAACAACTCTCTTTCTTTATATATATATATATATATATATATACTTATATGCTCTTTCCGCCGATGAAAAGCTCCATTGACTGGAGTCTTCTTTCTTCGGTTTGATCATTTTCAGTAAAGCTTTTTTTTTTTCCTAAATCGTGCTTCTCTAAGTTTTGCAGCTGTCTTCATCTCTCTTTCCCAATACGAAAGCGAGGTTCGGCACTTTTTTTTCTGTAACTTGTTATATATATATATATATATATGTATATGACATGGCATGACATGACAATGTCCACCTGTGCTCGGTTCTGTTCCTATTTCTATTCTGCATTTCACCACTCTTGTGAGGAGCGTCTGTTCTTGGTGCAACGCTTCTTCATTTCCCGTTTTTTTTTTTTTGCGCAATCAAAAAAAACAAACAAACAAAAAATGAATGCTGGGTGCGAGGAAGCTGCGCTGGCCACACTGGCCTAAAGAGGGAAGTGTGAAAGGAGAATGAATAGTGTTCCCCGTGTCACACACACAAAAAAAAAAAAACAGAACCCATGCAGTAACCTTGACATCTTGCTCTCTATCTCTCTTTTCAATAATGAACGCAATCTGAATTGACTACTCTGCGCCACAACTTTTTTGTTTGTTTGTTTGTTTGTTCTCCTCATTCGGGGCTGAAAAAAAAGTATTGTATATCATATGTGGTAGGAGTTTAGATCACCTTGGCGTGTTGCTGGGTGGGACCTCGTTCTGTTTCTCTCTTTCCGTAAACGTTGGAAAGTAGAGAGAGAGAGACTTTTTCATTTTGTTAGTTTTTTTTCTTTCTTTCTTTTTTTGTTTTACCGTGCGAGCATGCTTTTGTTTATTGCTTTCGAGTTTATATCATGATTTTTTTTTTCTTAATGCAAAAAAAGTAAAAAGTGAAAACTAACTTGTAATTCAATTTCATTGACAGAGAAAACGTTTTTGTCTGCCCAGACAGAAAATGAGATTATACGAAAAAGCGTTCCATGGTTCAAGGCCGTTTTCTGACCAAGTCAAGCTTGAGATGAGGGATGGCTGAAGCCGTTGTGCATCGTGGAGTCCTCCTGCTGAGTGAGTGAGCGTGTGTGTGGTAACTCTCCACGTGCTTCCGAGGAGCGCCTGTGTGCGACCCCTCCCCGCAAAAAAAAAAAAAATCCCCGAGACGCGGCAAAAAAGTAACCGAGCCCGAAGTGACACTAGCTCGCTACTTTTCTACGAAGAAAGAGAAGGAATATCCGCTGTGTCCAAAAAATAATAATAATAGAAATTCTCTGTGGACTGCACATGGGTTGCGTCGCCTTGAGAACATTTTACTTTTTTTTTTTACATCCTTATTTCAACTTTCCCCCTCCATTTTTACCCTCTACTTCTTATTGCTATCTTGGCTTGTGTTTTCCTCTTTCCCGATCAACACCGATTGTCGCCCCACGCTGAACACAGTGGCTTTACGGAGGGATAAAAAGCTTTTGTCGTTACTCTGTGCCGCTACGCTACACCATTAACCTCTTTATCTCAGCTGTTTTTTTTTTTTTGTTGTTGTTGTTGTTGATAATCGTCTCGTTGTTTCCCACGCTTTTGCCCTAAGATCCACGTATCTAAATCAAAAGAAAGAGAGAGCGATCAGGCAACGAAAAAAAAAAAAAGGCCCCGCTCACATAAATCTCCGCGTACATCAAAAGATACACAACTTCAGCTATATACATCACGTTTACACAGCTCGGTAGCATGACCGATATGGAGAAACATGACGGGTACACAGTGCCCGTCAACACCAAAGCCACCGCAGCTGCGGCACCTTACATGACGGCGAATCCGCCAGTGATGGCCACTCGTTCTCGCGCAGGATTTCTCTACGGTCTTTGTGTGTGCTGCAAGGACTGCGACTCCTGCCTGGAGGCGTGCTTCTGCACCCGCTGCCAGATGAGCCGGCAGTGCAACATGATGAAGAACGGCCAACCAGAGATTGACTGGCTGACATGCGTGGCCTCCTACGTGGTGGACGTCATGTGCGCTGCCGGCCTTCTTGCTTTTATTTTCGTGTGTCAGACACGGCGAATGGCGCGGGAGAGGTACGGGATCGAGGGCGGGTGCTGCGGTGATTGCTGTATTGGGTGGTGTTGCAGCACGTGTGCGACGCAGCAGATTCTGCTTGAGATGGCGGCTCGTGGCGACTTCCCGGGCGCGTGCTGCTACCAAGTGCAGCACCTGCCTGCCTCCACCAACATGTATTAGTCGTCAGCCGTGCCCTTTGCATAGGAGGGTTCTTTGAGCCTTATGAGAAAAAGCGGAGCTTGCTATTTCAAGAAACAAAAAAGAAGTTTGTATTGCTTTCGTTCTTTAAAGGATGTCACAATGCTTTGATGGTGGAGTGAAATATTTATCATGCCGTGTTCATATCTGAGCAACACGTTTTCTGGTGATGTCTTTGCTTTAGTAATACAATTTTTTTTTTTTCTAAGCCTGTGGCTTTCGCACGTACAGATGACCTTGGGGTTTTTTTTTTTTTGTCATCACACTGAAAACAAGATGCATGATTTTTTTCTTTTTGTGACTGAGATGCTGCTTGGGCACGCTTTACGGCTTGCCTTTCTGCCTGGTTGCATCCAAACATCGTGCCGTTGTGCCAGCAGAGAAGCATTGTTTGCTTTGTCTACGCTGTTGCCTTTTTTTTTTTTTTCATGCCCTTGTTGACGCAATCCTTGTGCCCACTCATTGAATAGTAAATAAAAAGCTACCAGCAACCTCTCTCTCTATCTCTGCCTTTCATTGGTCTTGAAGTCCTTTTTTCCTTCTTGTTCAATGGCCTCTAAACTGTCGTTTCTACTCACTGGGGACCCTCAAGAAATATTGATAAGCTGCGTAACAAAAGATGGAGAGTGAGAAAAGGAGCGTGAATGGGTGCGCCACGCTATTGCCTGCTATCCCTGCTCTTGGGGAGATACATCACCTTTTGCATTCCACTCATTTGAGGCACCACCACACGCAAAGGTTTTCTTTTTCTTTTTTTGTTGCTTTTTTTTTCTATTGGTGTCTTTTGCTGTTACTAATATTTGCATTTTTTTTCTTTTAGGGGGGCTGCGTGCTGAAATTGTTGAAGTATGGAAGCGCGAAAATTCTTGCTGAGCGGCTTGAAGCAATCAACGAAATATCTACGCCATATCTGTCCTTCGTCTGGAAGGCCACTAGGAGACTTGGTGCTGCAAAGAACACAAGAGACTTGTTTGAGCTGTTATTGGGCATACGTATATCCATGCCCTTCCGGTTTGGTGTAAAAAAAAAAAAAAAACCAATCTTATTCAGTGAGGCGACCCTCCTTTTGCCTCTGCATTTATCCTGTCCTATCCTTTTTTTTTTCTTTTCTTACTCTCTCTCTCTCTTTTATAACATATTTTACAATCCTGCATTTGAGGCTCGGCGACGGAAGACCCTTTCTTTTACTTTTTTTTATAAATTATATTTCCTTTTAATTGTACAGCGCTCTGTGTGTGAATAAACATTTCGGTAACCCGAGCTTTAGATGTATTGAAAAAGTGACAGCATTGCAAAGCGACTGCTTGAAAATGCATGGCATCTTTCAAAGCAAGTCAATTGCTTGCCTTGCATGCAAGGTGGATTAAAAAAGGAGGAAAAAAGGTTTGCGTTTTTTTCTTGTTGATGTTGTGGCATTTCTACGTCATCGCCTCCTTATGAGGAAAGAGTGTTGAACCAACTCTTTTACCTTCCTGCTCCTCTCTCTATTTCTCTCTCCCTCCCTGTTTCTGTTCATATGCCCTCCTCTTCTGCCACTACGAGCACACATATCTGTTATTCCTTCCTCCTCTATCTCGTACTTCCTATTCCCACCTCAAAACTCTGCAGATGTGCAATTGCAGCCAACATTAGGGCAGCCGTGCATCTTCGTTGTGCTTTTAAAAGTATACACATATTTATGATTTTTGTTTTTCATTTGACCTGCTCGATTGTTTATTTGTTGTTGTTCTGGTTGCTGCTGTTTTTACTCGTGCTGCAAGCCACCGCCGTGTTGCCCCATTCGCGCACACGCACACACACGTCTCGGACAAAGCAGGAAGCAGCGTGCAGGGCGTGTCTTAGCCATGTTGCAGCAGCAAGGTACGGGCTACGCAACAGGGGAGGAGTATTACTCGAAGGGCTATGACCAAGAAGTCCAGAACAGCGGATCGGTGAACGTGCCTGGTGCACAGCCGTCACCCGCACCGCAGCCGCAGTGGCCAATGAACTATCACGAACAGTACTCCCCTTCCTCCTCGTCGCCACCCGTGCAAGGCGGCCGCTTGCATCACGGTACCGATGGACCAGCCAACCGATACACGGACCCCAACGACGTGCCTGTGAATCTCACCGCCACCAAGTATCGCCACCGGCCGTGGCACTACTCCCTCTGCGTCTCGTGCAAAGAGATGGACTCGTGTGCGGAGTCGTGCTGCTGCCTCTACTGCCAGCTCAGCCGGCAGTGCAACATGTTCATGAATAACAAGCGCAAGATTCACTGGCCCTACTGCGTGCTCATGTCCCTCACAGACCTGTGCACGGCGCACTTGATCGTCACGTGGGTTTTCACGAGCCAGACACGTCGCATGTCGCGTGAGCGCTACGGGATTAGTGGGTCGTGCTGCAACGACTGCTGTGTGGGGTGCTGGTGCCGCACGTGCTCGACGCAGCAGGTGTTGTTAGAGATGACCGTGATGAATGACTTCCCTGGGGCAACCTGCTACAACGCGGTGCCGCAACCGATGAACTTTGAGATGGTGTAAGGTGCGCGGTGAAGACGATGAAGCAGCTGTGGCGATGTGGCGGAACTCAAAAGAGTGCGTTGAATTGAAGAAGGAAAGCGTTGGGCACCGAATTAGCATAGAGAAAAGCTAGCTGTTCAGTCGCCGAGACAAACGGCTCGTCTATTATTATTATTCTGTGTTGATATGTTGTGCGCCTGTGTGTGTTTTGACCAAAAAGTACGTTGCTCTCGTCATGTGTTTGAAGGCTGTGCTTAATATATATTATTCAAAACCGAGCGGGGTTTTTCTTTTCTTGTTGTTGTCTAGCTTTTTTCTCCAAGATTAATGCGCCGAGTAACTCCCCTCTATACGCATATTTGCCCGCCCGACGGAATTGAAATTGTTTGCGAATATTTGTTGAAAAGTGCTTGTTTTGTTTCTCATCTGCAAGGCATTTTCAACAAAATGTTAAAAGGCGTTCTTTTCGGAACGTACGCTCTTCTTTTACTATTGTTTTTGTTGCGTTGGAGACGAGAGGAGCTCGTAGGGCTGTGCTAATACAGTTTTTTTTTTTTTTCACCTGTGTATTTCTCGGTGACCTTGGCACCTCACACTTTTTGTAATCCTTTTTTTTTTACCCCCTACCATTTGCAATTATCGCCGTCACAAAGTGGCACTAAAATGCTGAAGAAATTTGCTTCTCCTTTTCCCCGAGAGAGACGCCGTTGAGTAGTTCTGATTCCATGTGTTGTTATTCTTGCCTCTTGGAGACAGGTATAATAATAAAGTACGTCTCAAACGGAGGGAAAATTGCCTAGATACGGGCCACTGAAGCGCAGAGCTTTCTGTTCACTTCGTTCCTCTTTTTTAGTGAGATATTTTTTTGTTTTGGCGAACGACATCTCTTTTCTTAATATGTCTTTTGTTATTTTCAGTTTTTTAATGTCACTGTCACATACACAAATAACTTGTACTTTTAGTGCTCTTTAACAATACTGTTTTCTCTTTCCTTTCTAAACATCACTTTTGCTTTTTTTTCGTTGTTGTTGCGTTCTTTTTTTTGTTTTCTACTTGCGTTTTCCCTTTCCGTCCTTCTATTATTAGCAACTATGAGCGTTTTTTCTTCTCTCGTTGTACCTAGTTGTGCGTTGCCGAGTGCAGGTAATCCACGATGCGCGTTTGCACCACCTGTGGCGTCGACACGGCGCTCTTTTAAACAGTCAGCAATACCAGCATTGGTAGTCGATTCACCGTGCGTGTTTAGACCGACCCTTTTTTTTTTTCTTTTCTTTTCTTCGCTGCGCCTTCCTTCTTGATTGGCCGTTAAGAAAGACGTGCGTTGCTATCTCGCAGAAAGTGTGCCTCATCACTGGAGCCTCATGATTGGATTGGTTTAGTCCTCTTGTTGAAAGGTCCGACACACCGACACAGTTCTCATCAATTGATGCCTTACTTTTCAATTCTCGCTGATTTGTTTTCTCAAAAGAAAAAGACGAAAGCGAGAGGGGTTGGAGCAGAAGCGACTTCATTCTGTCCCTTGAGGCAGTGTCGTCGAGTTCCTGAAGGGAGGACAAAGCGTGTGGGGCTGCTGAGAGTTGTCATCGAATAAAAGTAGGCGACTGGGAATGATTCCCTTTTGTTTTTGCTTGATGCTCTCTGCCTGCTTCACATCCGTGGACCAGTTTCTGAGATGTTGTGTGGTAATACGTGTTGTGGAGACGTGCAAAAGGGAAAATCTTTCAAGGGACGAGTAAATTGATGCGGTAACCGCATGGGAGATGAAGACAAAGTAAATAAGGGAAGGACACACAAAGATGTTTATCGGCAAGGCGCGTGTCGTGAAACGCACGCAAACAACTCAACCGGCGATCAACGAAGCTTCGGTAAAGGTCCAGCGTGGTAGGCAATGGGAAAGTCATCTGCTTTTTCTCATTTTCTTTCGCTAAGCATATCACCGACTTTTTCCACTCGCCTTGAGAGGAGCCGCGAATGTGACGCCACGCTGAGACTATGCAACGGATGCGACAGAGTTGCAAATGCATTTACCATGCGTGCATAACACCCGCTGTGCTGTTCAGTACTACCATCATCACCTTCATCATTTTACTTGTTTCTTTGTGCTTATTTTCTCTATTCATCTTTCACTTTTCTGCTGAAAACCACCGCTCGCTGTGCATCGAAATGCCAACACAAGACACTCGAATAGGCAATAAACACATGGAGTAGTTTGAGCACTCGCTTTGCTCACCTCTCTCTCTCCTCTGCCCTTGTTGAACAGCATTAAAATCAACTCGTCCTCTCTCTCTCCCTCTCCGAGAGAAGTTGTGCCCACTTGCCGCTTTTAGTACAACTGAAGTGAGTTTGATTTCATTATCCAGCAGGCTCTGCTGCCTTCTCTCTCCTAGCTGTGAAGAGATACCAGAGAATGTGAAAGCACATCAACGCACACACACTCACACTCACGCACCACCGTAAACAGATAAATAAACGATATTTTGCAATCTCGATAGCGGCGCTACAATATATTTCGAGAGATTCAGAAGAAGCCAACGCTCCAGAAAACGGACAAGGTAAATAGAAAAAAAATGCGCCACTTTCACGTGGTTACCACTCTCTGGACTAAGAGGGATACGAGCTTCAGCGGTGCTGTACTTGGCACATGGCGGCGACAAGTCACCGAGTTGACAGCAAGTGATGCCTCGCACGCGGCAACGCCCTCAGTGCACCTCGAGCCCTGCTCCATAAGCGGTGGGCCGCACGAACACTTCCTTCAACTGGCGTTGGCAAGGAAAGACGCAGAGTTAAGCGAGGCGAAGCAGTCCGCACTTCAGCTCCTCCTCTCTCTCGGCTTCCAGACGCACGTCGAAGCTGCAACGAGCGACGCTGCTGGGCAGGCCGAGGGAGACCTTGCACGAGAGCGCGCAGTGTTGCGTTCCGTAATCACCCTTCAACGGGCAACAAAACAGAAACCGTGGGTGAGTCAAGTCGCCAACGCATATCTCCTTCATCTTGAACGTCCAGCTGGGCATGTGCTGGTGCCTGAAGAAGTGGGATCTGCCTGCATTGTGCTGCAGCAGCAGGGCTACGATGCGGAGGCGTGGTGGAGGGGATACTACCGCAACTTTGTACAGCGGAAGCTTCGGCCGAGTTTGCCGGCCTCTCCCCAGGCAGACGAGAAAGGAAGTGGTTCTGAAGGTCGGGGTGAGCTAACGGAATGCCACATGCACGCGAGCGCAGGGGCCGCGCTTGACATGGACGATGTCGCGTACACCACGGACGTGGTGCCGCCGATGTGCTGGAGGCCTAACTTGCACAATGCAAGGAGCGGTGCTTTCGGTAAGAGGGATACCTATGCTACAATGATGCCTCGTTGCGCGGACACGCTCCGAGAGCTTCCTGACAGCGCCACCGGCGCAGCGAAGACGCGGTGGTGCTCGGACGAAGCGTCATGTCCCTTCTGGATTCCTCTCCAGCTTCTTGTTCACCTGCCCTTTTTTCCCATCCCGCACCCCACTCCAGTAGCACACGGCGAGGAGGAAGTAGACCCCTATACGGAGGACGTGGAGACAGACACGGACGACCCTAACGACGCAGCGGACCTGCTTTCGCTACACCAGACGAGCTTGAGGAGGAGTGGAAAAACAAAAAGTGCAAATCGCACATCGCCGCTCGCGAGGAAACCGTCCGGTACGTCGAAAGCAATGGGCGCAAACAAAAGCACCGCCTACCCAAGCCGCGGCAACGAGTGCTTTGGGTGGGAGCATCCTTTCTACGATGAACTCTTTCCGTCCCAAACTGTGGCAGAGCTTGGTGGTCGGTTTGAGGCCTCAGCGCAGGGTAGCTCGTGGGTCCAGTCTGTGTGGGGGCGTGAGGTGCGTGCGTCCTTTCCGCTTGAAGCGCCATGGCGTGAGGTGCCACTGCTCTCTGCCGACGACAGTGCAGAATTGATGGGTGTCTCGGGTGCCCATAAGTCGAAACAGCTGTCGCCACCGTGGCCGAGTCTTCCCGTGGCCCTGGGCCTCGACTCCGGCTACCAGTCAGCGGCTTCCAGCTTTTGGGCACGCAAGATCAATCTCCTGCATCGCCTGCCTCTGCCCTACTTTTTCCCCGTCTCCGCGTTGCCCTTTCTTCAAACGAGAATGTATCGCGAACAACGGGTGAGTGACACACACTTTCACGGACCCAGAATTCCCCCTTGGGCACAGAGCGATAGCATCGCTGAGCGGATAAATACAGAACACATCCCACACAAGCAGAGGTCTGTGGCGGAAACGCATCAGGTGGTGGCCCCCCGCACATCCAGGTCACGAAGTGGCGACGCCAAGGGACTGCCGCTGAAGCATACTAGCACTACCTCTCCCTTTGACGTGTTACTTCCACACTGGAGGTCGTGCTCGGTCTCCTACTTTGGTAAAAAGTACATTGCCGTGAGTCACACGACGCTCGCCTGTCTCTTCGACTCCTCCTTCTGTGTGCAGCACGCTGTACCCCTCGCGGTGACGGGAAGTGTCTGTTGGCCGCTGCTCCACGTGACAAGGCATCGTCAGCAGCGGCTAGCCGCGTGCGATGCTAGCGCTGACGTGCAGATGCCAGAGAGCCGCTGCGCCTCGTTTGCGTCAACCGCAGCGCTGCAATGCGAGTCTCTCGGAGATGTAGAGAAGACCTGGTTTAAAGCCACCGCCCGCGTCCCCGAGGTCGTGCAGGGAAGCACAGCAAAGGCGCCTTCTACCAGCGCTGCGGCACCGCCTTCGTCGCCGTGGTTGGCACGCTTGCACAGAGTCCAGCAGGAGCGCCAGTACTCACCTTGGTACAAGTCGACCAGCGCAAACGAACGCATGATGGTGCTGCGCGCACAAAGGCAGCGCGCACGTTTTCTGTTTTGCTCTCCCTACTGGGTAGAGGTAGAAGGCTTGTATGCGCGGTGGGGTGTCCATGTAGCACCTGGTGTAATGCCGCTGTCCGTAGGGCAGAAAACCTACGTAAACGCTGAGCAAACCACAGATGCATCTCGGTTCACCTCCGCCACATGTGTGCCTCACTTAACTCAGTCCATTCTCTTCTGTGACACGTTGTTGCATTGCCCGTGGGTAATGTCCCAGCACCTGTTGAGCCTCCACGTACCGGAGGTGCAAGCGCATCGGCGGGGCAGCAGGGCGACGGTTGCGTGGACGTATGAAATGCTGAAAGGGCGAGCTGCGGCGGCGCAGCGGGTATCGAATTTGTGGGTGGCAGAGGAGGTCGTGAAGTGGATGGGCTGGACACTGCGTCCGGTGGCCATTCAAGTTGCCGCCGCCCAGGGGAAGGGGCTCAATTCAAGGACAACCCACACCATCGTGCACGGTGTATTGCCAGTGCAACGTCTTCCCTCACCGGAGCTCCGCGCAAGACTGAACGAGGCCGCCGAAACGGCGGACAACGAGAAGAGGAACGCGTCCAGTCCGCCCACCGACCACAGCGCGCTGCATCTCTTTGGCTCTCCCTCTGCGGAGCCAAGCTTGCACAGCCTCCAGCGACACCCACCTCAGGCCTCTGTGACGGTCTTTCACGCTAGCTGCATCGTTGAAGAGGCGCAGCTGCCGTTTCTTGCGACATACGCGCCGCACGTGCTACTATCGCGAGTGCCCGATCTTACGACACAGGAGATCGACGAGGCGGAAAGAAAGGCGCGCGAAGCAAGCAAGCGGGAGCTCTTGAAAGGAGTGCGAAGAGAGCTGAATTGCGCACCACAGGACGCCCGCCAAGAGGCAGAACAACCCGATCAAAACACCAACACCACAGAAGAAGTCACTCCTGTTGTATCGCCGCCAGAGAAAGCTCGGCTTCACGCCGCGGCTGCGCGACTCAAGCTGTTTCGCCACGCAGCTTGCTGGAGTGGCGCAAAGCTCTCGCTGGAGTCTCGCCTCAATCTTGCGCGGCTCGCCCTTCAGAAGGGCTACACGGCGAAGAACGCCAACCGGTGGGTCTCCTTGGACTTTCTGCGCAACGAGCAGCGTGTACGACCAAAAAGTCCGGCTGCGCAGACCAGCGAAGGCACGCCGCTTCCCTCTTTCATGGCTGCCTCTGGTGATGCCTCTGCGAAGGGTCTTACTGCGGTTGACGTCGTTGTGTACTTCACCCCTGCGAAGGAGTCGGCAGAGGAGGCCGCACACGAGTACGCGCACCTCCTGAGCGGAGACGAGGACGCAAACACGGGCCGTTTTGGAAGGTATGCCAGCGTGCACCTCACTCTCGTACACTGGGAAGAGCTGGAGTGGCCCGAGGAGCTCTCAAAGCTGGATCAGTTGATGTGGCTGTCCCAGTGGATGTAGGAGCAAACGAAGACAGGATGTGCGAGTCTTCCTGGCATGCTACAAACAGAGCTTTCGCGTATTGTTTTAATCAACCTCTCTTCTCTATCAGAAGGGATTTTGATGTGTTGTTGTTGTTTGGGAAAAGTTGCTGTTTTTGCGGTTTCGTTCCCAGTTGAGCGTGGCAGACTACTTGCAGGCGCTCTCTTCTTATGATGCCGCTCTGCCGCGCTCTTCAGAGAGTCAGCGCCACTTTTTTTTTTTGCTTTTTACTATTCTTTTCCTTTATGCGTGCTCTGCTATTCATTTTTCTCATCTGCTCTATGCTATGCATAGTAATTTTCATCCTACTTTTTTCTTCTTCATTTAAACGTTCTCCTGGTCATTCTAGTGAGGAATCTCTATCCTCTTTTTTTCTCTTTCCATCTCGATAAGAGAGGAAAAGCAGCTTCTATAACACATACCCTACGTATTTCAGAAATGTAACACGAAAAAAAATATCCAATGAGAGCAAAAAACCAAAAAAAAAAAAAACAGGCAGATGCTCTTTGTGATGCAAAAAAAAACTCTTCTTCGGGTAGAAGAGAAAAAAAGCGCTTCCATTGTGTTTTTTTGCGGATCCCGAACTATAATGATAATGCCGAACCAGGTTCCTCCTCGTCTCTGTCAAACCAAAATGCAAAAAAGCATGCTTCGCAGTACCCATCTAGAAGACACACTCTACTTTTATCCTTTGTTTTCTACACCGCGCCCTTCTCCTTATCGTATCATTGTCGCTCGCTGGCAAACCCCAAAATATAATAATGCTGAGATGCTGTTGGCTTTGTTGGAAATAAGTATTTTTGTTTTGTGTTTGTTTGCTATTTAGAGTCTGACCTATATTAACTCTCACATCCTTTTCTTACATATATAGCTGTTATTGCTATCGTGTGTGCGCCGTATCCTCTCTTCTTGCTACCTATTCTTGCTTATTATTATTATTGAGGCTGACATATTGGAGAAATAGGACCAAAAAGTGGGACGTGTGTGTGTGTTACATGAAGGGCCCACACGTACTGCCTGGTGCTAGGACTTTTGAACAACAACAAAAAACCTCGCTTCTTTCATTGCCGTGTGACAGAGCAAAACTGCAATTTACATCGTTATAGATAATACCATTGGAGGTATACAAAGAGAGAGAGGGCTTCAGCAGCCGAAGAACGTTGCGTTCTACTCTGGAATTAGGCGTGATAACTCCTTTTATTCTTTTTCTTTCTGTAGTGTCTAGGTATAGTTGAACACCTTTTCGCTTGTTTGTTTCGTTGCTGTCGTGAGTGGAAATACTATTTGTCTTAGAGTGTTTAAGAGAGAGGAAGAAGAGCCTGCAAAACAGCTCTGGGCGAACATTGAAGATCTCAACAACAAAAAAAAAACCGCTTCTGTTTGGTTCTATTCAGTTCTTTTAAATCGACACCTTTCGTGCTTTTTTTTTTTTTTTTTTTTTAAGGACACACACTACCTGCCTACTACCATCTTTCCCCTGTCCGAAAAGAGAGATAATGTCAGACCAACGCATCTCTGTTGCGGTGCGTATTCGCCCGCCCATTGAGCGTGAGCGCTACGAGCCCGTGTGCGCGCGCAAGGCGGACGATGACCAAACCATCATGATCAAAGCCGAAGAAACGGCGTCGAGTGTGGGTGGCACCTCCGCCTTTCAGTTCGACTACGTATTTGATGAGACAGACGATCAGCTCGCCGTGTACGAGGAGAGCGTGCAGGAGATGGTCGACCACGCCCTCTCGGGGTTTAATGCAACCGTCTTCACCTACGGCCAGACAGGCTCTGGTAAGACCTACACGATTTTAGGCAAGATGTCCTCCGATGGACAGGTGACTGAAAACTCGGGTATGTTTCTTCGCGTCTTTGACGACCTCTTCACGTATAAGGAGTCGGTGAAAGACCGCATCCACATCCTCATCACGCTCTCGGCGATGGAGCTCTACGTTGAGGATGTTATGGACCTGCTCTCGAGCAAGAAGAAGCTGAAGCTGCGCGAGACGCCGGAGGAGACACTCACGATGGGCATCAATACAGTGGAGGTGCACACCATGGCCGATGTTGTGCGCAACTTCGAGGTCGCCAACTCCTTTCGCTCCGTGACAGCGACGAAGATGAACGACACGAGTTCGCGCAGCCACGCCCTCTTCTTCATCGATCTTTTCCAGGTTCCAGCAGAGAAGTCGCCGCAGTCGCCCGTACTGTCGCAGCTGATCGACGCGAACGGATCGCCAACGACGCAGGGCTTTCCTGGCATTATCCGCTCTCGCATTGCGCTCGTCGACCTCGCCGGCAGCGAGCGAGTGAAGCGCTCCGGCGTCACGGGACAGGGCATGATCGAGGCGCAAGCCATCAACAAGTCTCTCTCGACGCTGGGGACTGTCATCAACGCCATGTACACGCAGAGCTCGCACATCCCCTTTCGCGAGTCAAAGCTCACAAAGCTGCTCAAGCCGTGCTTCGTGGAGACGACATCACGCCTTCTCCTTATTGGACAGGTGGCACCACCATCGAACAGCGCCTCTGAGTCGCTCGGCACCCTGCGCTTCTGCGACCGCGTGAAGGGCCTGAAGGCGGGTCAGGTGATGGGCTTCAGCGACCCAGAGGCCGAGGAGGCGTTTCTGAAGTCACGCCGCCTCAATGAGGAGCTGCTAGCCGAGATGCACATTCTCCGCGCGCAGTACTACTTCGAGCCGGTCAATCTGCGCGGACTTGCTGAGGCGCACGGTGTGCCCGTGGAGCAGGAAAAGCAGCGCATCATGGCTGAGCTGCACGACGGCGCCGCCGACGTGGTCGAGCGCAAAGAGCAGGAGGCGTTGCTCAGGGCGGAGGAGGCGGCCAACGCCGCACGCGACGTCGAAGTCGAGCAGTTCGTCCTCCACATGAACAACCTCATTGAAGAGTACGAGGGCGTGGCGCGCAGTGCCAAGAAGGAAAAGAAGGCCCAGAAGAAGGTGCGCGAGGAGCAGGAAGTTGAGCAGGAAGCGCGCCTGCACGAGGCGAAGAAGGCCAAGAAGCACCGCCTCAAGATGGAGGAAGCCATGGCGGCTGCGCAGATGCAGCTGCAGACGATGGAGGACGAGGCGCAGGGGCTCGATATTCAAATTGACACGGTCCAGAAGGATACCGCGGCGGCGGTGGCGGCGGGGAACAGCGAAGCTGGCACATCCGACGCTGCCGTCGACACCGCGGTGGAGGAGGCAACGCACCGGCTGGTCGAGTCCTTTTACAACCACTCCACGGAGCAGAGTCGCCTGTACTCGATGTACGTCTCGCGCCTCAACGCGACCGGCCGCGAGCGGTCGCAGGTGCGCCGCATGAAGCTCATGAGCTCCACCCTGGTCACCGAGGGCACTCTTCTGTACGACCTGGTCGCGTTCTTGGTGGACCGCGCTGTCGATACCGCCGAGGGGGACATCACGCAAGGCGCCAAGTGGGGCTGGTACGACGTGGACGGCCTCAGCCAGCGCCTGCTCTGCGCGGACGAGATGTTCCCGCCGCTGCTGCCATCCGAATTTGAGTCGTTGGACGCCGACGCCCAGCCCTGTGCGGAGGAGGCGCACAACATCACCTTCCTCAGCTCCGACGAGAGCGACGGCGAACACTCGCACCACGCGGCGGAGTCGCGGCGCATTCGTCAAATTCGCGACGCCGCCGCCGCTGCAAAGGCTGACGGCGCTGCCGCACACTCCCACAGCGAGGCGGAGGAGGATAGCGATGTAGATGCGGCAGCCGAGAGGAGCGACAGCGCCGACGAGTCCCCTGTGGCGGCGCCGCAGGCCCACCAGTCGGACTGGATGAAGGGCGGCATTGCAAGCAAAACGCCGCCGCCGCCGCAGTCGCTGGAAGTCGAGGCAACGGCAAACACTGTCGCGCACCGACACCGCAAGAAGAAGACAGATGACGTAGACGCGGCGAAGGCGAAGCGGAGCAGTACGGCGAGCGCAGTCACCGCCGCCGCTGCCGCTGCCGCTGCGGCCGACAACACGGATGCCACCAGCGTGGGAGAGGAGGAGACAGCGGAGGAGGACGATGAGTCGAGCGGCACGGAGGCGACGTCCTCGGATGACACGTCCTCGGAGGATGAAGGCAGCGTCGCGGCGGCTGCGCGCAAAAAGGCACGCAAAGACGCTGCAAAGAAGAAGAAGGCCAAGCAAAAGAAGACAGCGAAGCGGAAGGCGGTTGAAACGAATGGCGCCACTACGCTGCCTGTCGACGCGCCGAATCCGTCGTACCAAGAGAAGGATTCCCGGGCCCTCATGAAGGTCTACGACTCGCCCACGCTCGTGCAGGACCTCATTCGCTTCCTCCGCAGCGGTTCGCGGATGGTGAAGCACTGCCGCCGTGGCAAGCCGCACCTGCGCATCTTTTGGGTGTCGACGCAGCGTGGGAAAAAGGAACTCTTCTGGAAGGTGCCGGACTCGCGCAGCGCCGACCACGCCTGTATCCACCTCGCCGACGTCAGCTACATTCAGCTGGGGAGCTTCAGCAAGGTCTTTCACCGTCATCACATTCCACCAAGCGATCCGGCCTTCTATCGCGCCTTCACGATTGGCCTGAAGGGTGGCGGCCGCACGGTGGACATCGTGGCCGAGACGCTCCCGGACTACGAGGCGTGGGTGGTTGGCCTGGCGCACCTCGTCGGCGTCGACCCGTTTTGGGGCGGCAAGATCGACCTCAGCAAGGAAGTCGCCACGGATCGGCTGACCTACTTTGAGTCCAGCTGTTGCGAGGCCAACTACATTCGCCCCTTGCAATACCTGGAGCTGAAGAAGCGAGTTGTGCATGTCTCCACGCGCACCATGCAGGTGTTGAGTGAGTGCGGCAACGACGCGGCCAAGGCGCAGACGATTCTCGGTGGCATTCACCTGCCCGCCGTCAACGACAAGGGTGCGGTGTATATGACCAAGGGGGAGCTGCGCTTCCTCATGGCGGACACCTTTGACATCTTTCGTGTCTCGCGGCTGTGGATGCTCTTTCAGCAGATGAATCTTGTCTTCGACGATGAATTCACCCCGGCAACCGCATTTGGCATCACTCAGCGTGAGACTTAAGATAACTTAGGAGGTTCAAGTGTACGTGCGGGTGGCAAATGAGAAGAAAAATAGCTCGCTTAGCAGGCAAAGCGAGCAGTGAATGCAGGCTAATTTTTTTTTTTTTTTCTGGATGCAGCCGATGTGCATGCTGGTCTTGCTAGGATATGTGTGTGTATTCCATGTTTCAAAGCCGCATGTTTGCCACGCTCCTTTTTTTCCTGGTTTTTTTTTCTTTTTTTGTGCCAACTGATTATGTCATTATTGCTCTTTATATATATACTTTTCACGACTTGTGTGAGAGATGGTGTAGCCTCTATCTTAGTCTTTTTCTCGCACTCTATGTGAGTGTGCGCGAGCTGACGTACTATTTGTGCGTGTTTTTTTTAACGCGTGAATTTATTTTCCCGGTTTTCTGTAGTCAAAGCGTAACGATTAACAGCGCAAATCGGTTTTCTTCTCCTCTTTCTAGTTTCATCCTTTTTTTTTCTTTGGTGGTCCAGTGCGTCATACTTTTGTCTTTTGAAAGCGTTGTATAGTCGTTTGCAGTCGGGCGGTGGTTTCCTTCTTATTCTGATCCGTTCGATGTCTCGGACCTCACATCTACATGTGTAAAGATTCTCCCGCTGTTTTGTCTGTGTGCTGGCTTTAGTGGCTGCCCTGGCTAGTATACATCCTTCGTGTGAGTGTCGTTCTTGGTATTACGACGACGTAAACACGGTGTTTTCTCTCTCTCTCTGGATGTATTCAAAATGTAACAAAGTTTCTGAAACATCGGCGTCTTTGGAGGGCTTGGGTTATGTAGGCGTTTTGTTCGCTCTTTACGAACTCTCCGTTTGATTTTGATTTTTGGACCGTTGGGTTACAACAAAAAAAAGGTCGAGCTGCCAAGCGTTCTTTTTCAAGGAGAATATTTTGATTGTTGTTTTTATATTCAGAAAATGCCTTGCAGAGAAGCGTGTTTTCTGGCGCGTTAAGCTGTCTTCAATGTTTTTTTTTTTTTTTACCTTGAATTAACATGTTGCTTTGCTTTCTTCTTATTTTCGTTTACTTGCGTATACACACAAAATGCGGAATAGACCAAAAAGAGGCTTTCAATTTTATTTTATCCTACACATCACTGCTGACCTTCACTGTATTGATTTGTGGAGGTGACTCTGCAGTCATCGTAGCACACCTTGCTGGTATAGATAGTCTAGATGGAAAGAAAATTCCCGTTTAGGCTTCAGCTTCGCACCTGGTATTGCTGCGTGGGAACAGAGGAAAACGAGAATCTGCATATTCGTTTCTTTTTTGCGTAGCGCCTTCATAAATGTGACTCACCTTTCCCCTTTTCCTGTGCAGGAAAGCGCAGAAGTTTTTTTCTCACCATCGTGCTTACCTTTCACGTTCTTTTAAGTGTTACTTCTCTCTCTCTCTTGCTACTATTCTGTCTCTCTCTTTTCGCCCGTGATCAGTGTACACAACTCACTGGTTTATCTTTCGCTCTCGCTCTCTCTCTCTCTCTCTCTCTCTCTCTCTCTCAGAGAGACGTACACGAACAGCTAATCTTTCTCGCTTCTCAACAGATCTGAAATACGGTCGAATATCGCATCCCTAACCTTCTCTTTTGTATTTTGTATTGCCAGTTACTAAAAACAGTGCCACGGCCAACGAGCTGACGATATGTTCTCACGCAACCAAGCGGTCGTGCTCGCGCTCACCACGCTGATTCTCACCGCAGCCTTGCAGATAACGGAGGTGTGCGGGTGGGGATGTGTGGGTCACATGCTCGTCGCCGAGATCGCGCGGCGCCGTCTGGACGAGGCCAATGCACAGAAAATGGAGGCGATGTCGCACAACTTCCACAACTCCGGTCCCTTCCCTTGGTCCCCTGACATGGTGCAGGCAGCCTGCTGGGCCGACGATGCAAAGCAGTGGCACCAGTACGCGATGCGGTCTTGGCACTACATAGACATCCCTTACAACCCAGATAATATCACCATCGACGAGCCCGTCGACTCCGTAAACGCGGTGACGGTGTCTGCGAACATGATCACCGCCCTCGGCAACGTCAAGTCGCCACTGTACATGCTGAACTTTGCGTGGGTCAACCTCGTTCACTTCATTGGTGACCTCCACCAGCCCCTACACGCCACCACACTCTACTCGCACAAGTTTCCCCATGGCGATCACGGCGGCAACGCCATCGAAGTCAAAGTGAAGGGAAAGGAGGTGAAGCTGCACGCCCTGTGGGACGACATCTGCGATGCGCCGGCGCCGCACTACAAACGCCCTCTCTCCGACACAGACGCCTTTGCTCTGGCGGCCACGGCAGACCGACTGGAGGACAACTACAAGTTTCCTTCTGCCCTGCGCAAGGTCAAAGACCCGCAGGTGATGGCGGAGGAAAGCCATGCGTTCGCCGTCAACAGCACGTATGCTGGCGTTGTGCCCGGAGCTGAGCTGAGCGAGGCTTACCTGCATCGCTGCAAGGAAGTGGCGGAGGGCCGCATCGTCCTGGGCGGCTACCGGCTAGGGTACTTGCTAAACGAGCTGCTGAATAACATCACCGTGAGTGAGGCGGACACGCTGGCCTACCAGGATCACGTGCAGCGGGATCGACGCATGCGGGCGAGGCAGGCAGCTCAGCCCGGCACGCAATTCCGCTTTCGCGAGGTGCTCACGGTGGAACGGAAGGTGTACGAGCACGATGACGCGGATGCGGAGGGAACGGTGCTGTCCCGTGAGGAGACCGTGCGCGATGTTCGCCGCGGCCGCCACGACGCTGACGCTTTCTGGCAGTCAGATTTGTAATGCTTCTGGTTTTTTTTTCTCAATTCTATACACACTATGCGGGACGTATTCTGCTCTTTCTTTATTGTTTTTGTCGTTTCTTTGCGGCACCTTTTTCTTATTGTTTTGCTAAAAATGAGCAAGACCTCTTTCGAACTGAGTGTTCAGCTTCAGACTCCTTGTATCTGATAGTGAGTGAGAGTGCAGAACAAATCAAGATGTCAGAAGATGTATAGAACTGTTATTATCCATGTGCAAAAATTTGTCTCCTTCTGGAAAGAAAACTGACAATTTCAATCCTTGAGCATCAACCCTTTTTTTTTTTCTTGGCTCAACGCATTGTTTTGCAGGTGCCTCAGGAAGAAAATAAACGGCGAGTCACTTTCTCAAAATTTGCAAGACATTGCTGATACCCTTCGATGGGGCTTTCGTATGGAGCACACAATCCATCTGTAATTTCTCGCACCTCTCTTTCTTTCTTCAAACACAGTAGCAATACACATGTCTACACATGCCGCCGCTGATGACCCACCGCGGCTCGAGGTCGTCTTCGAGAATGCCGAGATGCTCGTTGTGAACAAGCCTTGGGATGTTCCGATGGATGGAGACCTTAAAGTGTATCCGCACACTGTCGAGTCCCTCGTCTACAAGTACATGAAAGAGCGCGGTATATTCGACGACACTCACGAGCAACTTCAACAGGAGGGCAAGCGGAAAAAGCAGCTCAAGTTTGTCCACCAGCTCGACTACAGTACAAGCGGCGTGTTGTGTCTGGCATTCACAAAGGATATGGCGGCTCGCTTGGCGCACTGCTTTGAGATGCGCACCACTCGAAAGTACTATCTTGCCCTGCTGCACGGACACATACCCGACGATACCCTCTTGGAAACACCACCAGCGGCAGAGGAAAGGGGCTCTGCGCCGCGAGACAAAAAAGAGCCTACACACGCCACGTCCTCCACAGCTTTTCAGGACTGGGTCGCACAGTGGAACTTGCAGTGGAAGGATAAGGGCTCTGTCCAGGTGGACTCGTGCAAAGGCTTTCCACCAAAAGAGAACAGCGACGCGCTGGACGCGTTTCGGTACCTGTGGCAGGCACCTTTAATGCAAAATGCCGAAGTGGAAACGAGTGGGAGTGGAAAGCCAGTAGTGCATCGTCACCGCGCGCCGGCCCGCATGAGCGAGGCAGCATTGCAGTGTCCAGAAATTCACAACGTCGACGGAGACGGTAGCGGTAGCTGGATCGATAACCTCATTCTCAACGCCTTTGCCTTGCCGTCTGCGTGCAGCTTAACTGTGAGTCTACCTGTGGGATACGACGCAGCAGATCCGGAGCGTTTCCGAATGGCCGTCACGACGGAGCAGAGCCGCCCTGCCAGCACGTCGCTGCTAGTGCTCAAGCGAACCTACCTTGTTGCGAAGAATACAGCCTGCTCCAGTGCCCCCGTGACGCTGGTTCTCCTCTCCCCTCACACTGGCAGGCGCCATCAGCTGCGGGTGCATTGTCGCGCTATTGGCTGTCCTATTGTGGGAGACACCGTTTACTGCGCTGACCTCCCGTGGTGTCGGCCACTGTGTTCCCTCACAAGCGCCCCCGCCTGGTCACACCTGCCAGCTTCGCGGATGTACCTGCATGCGTGGCGGCTTCTGCTGCCAGGGGCCGTTACAGCCCATGTGAGCGAAGGCGAGCGCGTTGCCCTCAAAAAGAAACGGCGACGTGAAACACTTGGCCTGTCGGAACGCAGCGATGCCGCACTCTCAGCCCACGCAGGCGAATGGACAGAATTCCTGGCTCCTGTGGACTTCCCAGGCCTCGAGCTTGAAAAGTAATTCTACTAATATATATTGTTTGTATGTGTGTTTTCTGGAGAGCTCAGGTGCCTTGTTTTGCGCCACTGCCGCACGCTCAGAGTTAACCTCGCGTCTTCTAAAAAAATCGTTAGAGCGATAAAATACTAAAGTGCGCAGCTTCGCACCCATGCGCAGCAAAAGAGCAACGCTATAGAGAAGCCGCCATGTACTCACCGCGTCGCACGACAGCAAACTGGGTGTACGAAAGCCTTTGACGTTGCCTTTCGGGTTTTTTTTTTTTTAACTTCCTCGCCACGTTTTGTCTTCTCTGTTTGTGCTTTTCGTTCTCCTGTGACACTTACGTATCTTTCTCTATCTCCCCCTTTCTTTGCTCTTTCTCGTACTCGATCGCTTTTCCTGGTTCTTGAATTGGTTGATGCACTTTTTTTCTTTTTTCTTCATTTACTCCGCAAACTCTCAACAACTCCTACACGGCAGGAGTACAACAAAGCAAAAGGAACCAGATTAAAGCATAAGACTATCACAGACCACTCTTCCCTTCATTAAGCAGCTGCCCTACGATCTGTTCTGCCATTGAAGAAGCACAACATATTTTGTCCTCCCACCACACTCCTCTAACATCATTGCGAGACCTCAGCATTTGTTTCACGATACGTGACTTTTGAGCACCACTTTGTCTCACTTTTTTGTTTCTCTTGTGGCTCTTCCCTGACATAGACGCACCAGCACACATTTTAATCAAACGGAAGGACGCAAAGCAAAAGAATTGCCTTTCTGCAAATTTGTTGTTTTAGTCTCTGTGCTAGCATGCACAAAGTGAACCCAAATGCTTAATGACGTGTACGCACCAAAGACGGTAGCTGACCTTGCATGGAGTCGGCAGAAGTCGGTGGCACTGTCCAGCTTTATTCGCGATATTCGCGGTGGTGCTGGTGGCGCTCCTGATGCGCACACGGCTCGCATTCTCCTACTCTACGGTCCTCCCGGGTGTGGAAAACTAGAATCCCTGAAAGTGTTGCTGCAAGAGGATTATCCGGCAACATCGGCTTCGACAGCGAGCAAGACCTTGGCAACCCCTGTTTCTGTAACCACCACACCCAAGACCCCTACATCTTTTAATGTCTTTCACACGTGCGAGGCGACGGTGACCGCGTACGCGCAGTTCCTGCAGAACGTTATTTCGCTGTGCAGCGGGCAGCTCGTTGGCAGCACACTCTCCCTCACGTCGCTAGGTGCACCGGGCGGAGACGAAGAGTGGCGGGGTGCTTCCCCTCGCACCATCCCCACCAACACTGCCTTTGGCAGTGCAACGCTCTCTAAGCCTAGCCAGCATGCACACATAATCAAATTTTACGGCGAGCCGGCCAGCCATCCGCTACACCGCTGCACGGCCGTGTTTGTGCGCGAGTACGAAGGGCTCTGCAGGCAGGCCTTCCGCGAGGATGAGCAGCAGCGGCAGATATTTGGGGCGACGCCCAACGCGAACGCGCTGCTTGCTCATCTGCGCCGGAATTTGGTCTTTTTTGTGCACACCACGCACGACAGCCATAATGACAAACTGGACCTAAGCTCTTCCTTTCCCTCCGCGGTGCTGCAGAGCAGCGTGGTCGAGCGCTTCCATTGCACGCCTATTACAGAGATCAACTTGAAGAAGCGGCTGAAGTGCATCCTCGAATTGGAGGCCCGTCGGCGGGTACGCGCCTCGGCTGCTTCATGCTCACAGGAGGTCATAAACGTGGATGATCTGTTTGCGGCTGCACCGAATGTGTCAGGGAGCGCTGTGAGGCAGGGCAGAGGCGCAGCCCGTGGTGGTGGTGCTTCAAAAGGGCGTAGAGGCAAGCAAAAAGCAGCCATCGCCCTTGCACACGCAAAGCCCTCTTCCAGCTTTAGTGATGTGCTCGATTCCGCAACGCTAGACGCCATTGCTGCCGGCAGTCAAGGCGACATTCGTCAAGCACTTTTGCAGGTGCAATGGGCATCGCTCGTTCCGCCAGGAACGGCGAGGAGCGAGGAAGCACGCGCGCACAGTGCCGCGTCACAAGGTTTGACTGCTGAGAGAGAACCCTGCGAAGCCGATGTGGTGTGGGCTCGATTGCAGCTGGGCCGTGCACTGGCGCGCTCGAGGACTGAAAACAGCTCTTCGGGTAGCGTCGAGGGGCTTTTGCAGTACGTTGCCACAGACGATGTCGCCGCTCATGGGTCAACGAGCAGCGCGCGCGGTTTGGTGCAAGACGGGCAGGAAATGGTCACCTCTGAAGACGACCTGGTTCTCCTCGTCTCCTCCGCCTCCTCCGAATCTGGCGACTCGTCACCGATCCCCTCGGCTAGCCCAGCGAGCCAGAAGACAAGTCGAGTTAGCGAGCAGCTCGCAACACGCAAACGCGCTCGCTCACCGCGCAATGACGCGATCTCAATCGCACCCGCCGCCCGTGGAACGGATATGCTATCGCTGCTGGACTCACAAATGGACGCTGCGCATCTTCCTGCGACCATACCGCCGCAATCACGTGGTGCGGGCAAAGTGGGAAGCAAAAAGAAAGGCCGCAGGGCGGCCAGTCCTAGCCCCAATGCTGACGAGTTCGATCCTGCGGTCCCATCAACGCAGGTAGAGCACCGCAGCGTTCTTCCCACCACACGCGACGAGTACCTGGGACTCTCCCACGCTACTGGGCGCCTCCTCACACAGAAGTACTCAATCGACGAGGTGTTGGATATTCTGAACGTTCCACCACGCAAAATGCTGGACTATCTCACGAACAATCAAATACGGTACTTTAGTGACAAACAGCTCCCGCAGTACGCAGCGTGCGCCACGGCAGCGAGCGAGGCTGACGCGTTGCGCACGTCTGAGTTTGGAGGCAGCTTCGCGGGCGGTGTCAGCGCTGCGGCCCTGCGCGAGCGGCGCCAGCTTGCCGACCGCACCACGGCCGGCGAGAACGAGGGCAACACGGCGCGCCTGCTGGATGTAATTGCACTGCAGACGTTTCATCGAAGCTATTTGGTGGGACAGAGGGAGGTGCACGCGCCACCTGGCTTTGCTGCGCAGGAGCCACCACCGTTTCTGCGTTCCGCCTACCCGCGCATCCGAGACGTGGATAGCACGATCTCGGCACCGGGGAAGCCACCAGCGGCTGTCTTGACCGATTTCAGCGAGCAGGAGTGGACGCAGCAGTTTCTTCTTCGACTGGAAAGTCCGCTTACCATTGGCAGCTCATCCCCTTCCGCCTTGCTCAACAGCCGCCGCCGCCCTCTTGCTGGCGGTGTTGGTGGTGGCAACTTTACTTTTGTGTCCGCAGGGGCTGAGAGCCCGCGCGTGCAGATGAATGAAGTGGACATCCTGCGGGAAGCGCTACCAGATCTACTGCTCCGCTGTGGGTGCACAGAGAGTGTCGTGACGGAATACTACGCGTTGGCGCCTTACATCGTCTTGAACCTTCAATCCCCTGCGGCACTGTCAAGTGGACGTCCAGCATCGCTACCGTCTACCTCCTTTGCATCATCGCCCTCCTCCACACCGAGCGAAGCAGCAAGCACAAAAAGAGAAGCCTCCGTTTCCTTTTCCCTCAATCAGGAGCCCCTTTCATCTTTCTCAAGCGCTCCTTCTCCCGCAGCGGCACCTCGTCGCACCGTCTTCAAGTTTGCCGCTGCATCACCACCACCGCCGCCTGCGACATCAACCATCGATTCTTCTTCAAAGCGCGATGACGTACGCTATCGATGCACATCGCTGCAGTTGAAGATTCTGCAACGCGGCCGCGATTGTGCCACGGCGACGTTGCGTGAGGACCACTTTACATTGATGGCGACAGAAGACTTTGCAGAGGAGGGGACGATGGAGGATGGCGGTGCGGTGGATGAGCGTCCCTGGATGCCGGAGGGTGAGGATATCGAGGATGATTGAGGGAGCCGCTAAGGTGGTGAGGCCGGGTTCACGGAAGACGCAACAAAGTGCGTGAAGAGTCGCACTTCTAGTGTCGAGGGCGGAGTGGGAGAGCAGCGATGGAATTCTGCGCAAGGTGGTACATCGACATCAAGAGATGTGGACTGAGAACTTTCAAGCAAAGAGAGAGACCTCTATGACCTTCCGTAGCGTGACGGAGCACTACGGCTTTTAAAGTCCTTCTTTGTGAGGATTATGTCATCGTGGCAGTCCATGAGGGTCTTAACATACGCACACGTACACAGAGACAGAACTAATATTGAGAACACTCATCGCCTTCGGCAATTCCCTTGCACCTTTGAAAGTCTATGTCGCCTGTAGCGACTTTGTTAAATACATAGTCACTGGATTAGATAGAGAGTATCCCAAAGAGAATTGCATTTTTGCTAGTCTTGAACAAAGCTGCGCTCAATAATAATAGTGCTTGTGTGCCTAAGAAACCTCAAGCATTCCTTAAACGCTAGCAGTATCGAAATAGGATTCCCACTATGAGTACTTTAAACAAACAAATGAAAACATTCTTCAGCTCTGCGCTTCATTTCCTATATCATTCCCCCGTGAACTCATCTTTCCGTTTGGTGGTTCTCTGTTTTTTATTTTTATTTCTGTGTGTGTTTCGACAAGGCTGCTTTATTCAAGCACCAGTCACAACTTCCTCACTGTGATTCACATTTCAGGTTAGCGTTTATTTCTATAGGCTTTTCGTGTTTTTCTTTTTTCTCAAAGTGTGACGGCTGCATTTTTTTGTTTTCTGCTGAACCCAACACACTCCTTTATCGGTGCACCTTAGTACATTTAAATGTACTTGGATTTGACAAGCTAGCATCCTCAATCGTTTTCTTTCCTACTGTCTATTATTAACTGCAACGTGTTCACTTGCGCTACCTCATCCGTCAGTGCCTCATAGTGCTTAAGAGCTAAAATAATTTGTTGCCGTACCTGTTTTTTTTTTTTTTTTTCTTCTTCCCCCCTTTTTTAACCTTTCTTAAAACAGAGTCTTGCCAGCATGGCAGCAAACGCGCATGCGAACGGGCAGCTTCCCAGCGAGGAGGAGTACCCGTCCGTCCACCTTCTCCTCCTCATTACCGGTAGTGTTGCGGCCATAAAGACCGGGCTACTGCTCGATCAACTTTCTACTGAGAGGTGCAACATCCGCATTGCCGCCACCAAGGCCGCCTTCCACTTTCTTCGCCGCGCGCAGCCCTCTAAAACGGGTATTCCGTTTCAGAGTATCATCACGGACGAGCAGGAGTGGAATGAGTGGCAGGCGATGAACGACTCGGTGGTGCACATTGAGTTGCGTCGCTGGGCTGATCTCGTGGTCATTGTCCCGCTCAACGCCAACACGCTGGCAAAGGTGGCCACAGGCATCTGCGACAACCTGGTTTCCAGCGTCATGCGCGCATGGGAGGTCCGAGAGAAGCCGGTGATTGTCTGCCCGGCCATGAACACCGCCATGTGGACCCACCCCGTCACCGCAGCGCAGTTGGGGCAGCTGGAGGCTTGGTACCGAGAGCCGCAGGCGAAACGCGGAAAAATAGAGGGAGGAGCCGCCAACGACGCCACGACACAGCCGGTCGAAGGGCAAGCCACCGCCACGACAACGGAATCACCTGCCATGACAGTGAGCCCAGCGGCAGCGGGGTCACAGGACCTCAACCTGCCATGCACATTACAGGAATCGATGTTTCAAACCGTTGGCCCTGTCAGCAAGCGGCTCGCCTGCGGTGATATTGGAACTGGTGGGATGGCGTCTGTGGAGGACATCGCAGTACACATCCGCCACACAATGGAGCTCATCCGCGAGGAGAAGCGACGCCGTTTCCGTGAAGCGCGCGAGGCAATCACGAATGAGTCCCTGTCAGGGAAGGCGAGTCCAGCGGCGGAGGTGACTGCGGCGCCAAAGGCTGCGGAGTGAGTCGGATTCGTGCATCCAACAACAACAACAAAAATGATTGTAGAATCGCGCACAGCCACTTGTGTCGAATGCCGCCGGCTGCCTGGGAGGTCGTACTTGACTCCTATCTTATTGTGCTGTCATCACCTACCTGGTTAAGTTAAACGACAAAAAAATATCGCGGCGAAGGTCAAGTGGACTTCCCCTCCCCCCGTTTTTTTCTCTGCGAAGCTGTGCCTCGCGTCCCGACTCACCATGACGAATGGACTACATAAGTAGTCTATTGGGCTTCTACGTGGTTGCGTTGCGTAGTGTTAGCTGCTGCCGAACCCATTCAAGCTCAAAGCTTGACAACGGCGTGCTTTGATGTCGTTGTCTCCTTCTCTAGCTCGCTCTTCACGTCCCTGCTCTTTGATGTCTTTCCTTCTTCACCTACTGCTTTCATCGCTCCCACCTCGCTGCTCTGCACTAAATGGAAAGCAAACCAAGGCACGAATCTTGCCAAGCAATTAGAACATATCCGCGACGTTCATTCTTCTTTTGTAGAATAGCCTTTATATTTGATACTTGCATATATTCCCTTTTTGTTGTTGTTGCTTGCGACCATTTAGACAACATGTCGAAGTTCTACAGCGCCGAAACACAGCAGGGTCACTCCTCGCACTTCCTCAAGTACATACGCAAAATATCAGAAGCTTCGTCGAAACAGGAGGAAGACCAAATCGTCGAGGACGACCTCAAGGATCTGAAAACGACGCTGACAAGCAGCACGGCCAGAGACGAGGAGCGATTGAAGGAGTACGCCGTACGCGCCTATTACGCGGAACTGATGGGGCACTCCGCGGAGTTCGCCTACATTCACTGCATTAACCTGTCCTGTCACCGCAAGCTCAATTTCAAGCGCACAGGGTACCTCGCGACGACGCTGATGGTGGGCCCGGAGAACGAGCTTATGTACCTTGTCGTGTCGAGCATCCAGCGCGACCTGAAGTCTCCAAACTATCTGGAGGTGGCCGCAGCGTTGACAGCGGCGGCGCAGATGCTGCGACCAGAGCTCATGACGGTGGTGCAAGGCGATTTGCCGGGGCTGATGATGCATGAGAAGCCGCTTGTACGGCGGAAGGTGGTCGAGGCGATGCACGCCTTCTACGCCCGCTCTAACGCGGACATCGGCGATGTAGCAGCCTTTCGACAGGCCCTCTGCGACCGCGACCCTTCCGTGATGGACGCCGCAACGCGACTGCTACATGAGGTTATTCAGCGCAGCCCCGACGCACACCGCGACCTGCTCGATTCCTTCATCATGGTTCTCTCGCAGGTGATCGAACGGCGGCTGCCTCGCACCTATGAGTACCACCGCACGCCCGCGCCGTGGCTGCAGATCCGCGTAATTCAGATCTTGACAATGTTGATCGGCAGTGATGTGCAACGAGCGCACAAGGCAGCCCACGTGCTGGAGGAGGCGATGCAGCGCGCCGACAACGGCAAGCTTATTGGCTTCGCCATCATTTGCGAGCTGGTGCGCACCGCAGCGAGCATTCCAGCCCTGCCAACGCTGTTGAGCCTTTCTGCGGAGGCTGTGTCAGGTCTGATCACGGCACAAAAACCAAACCTTCGGTGTGCCGGCATTCAAGCGCTGAGTTACATGGTACGCGTCAATCCGGAGCTAGCAGCGGAGCATCAGGACGTGGTTATGAGCTGCCTCGAAGACGCCGACGAGACGATCCGGCGCAAAACGATTTGGCTGCTCTTTGCCATCTGCAACAGCGACAACATCGGCCCCATCGCACAGCGTCTCATCCGCTTTCTCGGGAAAGTCAGCGACCCGTTCTTGAAGCGCAGCACCACGCGCGGGCTGTGCAGGCTGATGGAGCAGTACGCAACGAACCCGTGGTGGTACATCCGCACCATGAACCGTGTTCTCGCTGTGGCAGCGGAGTGTGTGCTGCCCACAACAATCCAGCGTATGTTGAAGCTCATTGCGGAGGGACAAGGCAACGACGACGTGGCCGACACCAACTTCCGCATTTGCTGCGTCGAGGCCTATTTCGCCATCACCGGAGGAACGTCGCACGATGGTGAAGACGCAGCAGCCGCAAGGTCGTCGAGAGCCTCCAAATGGGACAGTGGAGTGTCTCCGATGTCCGCCAATCCCGAAGTGCTGTATCGAATTGGTGCGTGGGTGATGGGCGAGTACGGCTTTCTCACGAGTAAAATCAGCAGTGAGATGCTCCTTGACCGCCTGTGCGACTTGATGGAGCAGACCGAGGATGGAGAGACGCGGTGCTGGATCCTGACCGCCATCATGAAAGTGGCCACGCAGGTGCAGCAAACACAACGCGGTGGACATGCGGGGCCAGATGGGGCCACCGACTACGCGGACGACATGGTAGCACAGTTCCAAGAGAGTCGGTGTATCCCGCTGCAGCAGCGCTGCTATGAGTTTGCGGCACTGCGCAAGCAGCCTGAGCTACTTCGCCGTGTGTTGCCCAAGGACGGCTTTTGTGAAGCGATGGAGGCCGACCCTGAGTTGCACTTTCTCGACAGCCTTGTGGAGGCGGCGGCGGCGCGTGGGGCACAGCGGTACAACCCGCCTGCGGACGTGGCAGCGCTGCGTCAGCAACGCGCCACCGCAACGGCTTTGCAGTCCGAGCCAGCTCTGCGTACCGCCGCTTACGTCCCTGCACGCTCTACCGACATTCGACCGACGTGGTCGTCCGCAACGCTCGCTGGGAGTGACGCGAGACTCGCAGCCGCCCATGCTGGCTCCATCGCTGCTCCAGGTCAAGCTACAATGGACAACTCCGCAGCGATGCCCAACGCCGGCCTTGCGCAGAGCGTGTTGCTTGGAAACGAAAAGCTCATTCTGCAGCCCACTGCGATGAAGCGGTGGGGTGCCCAAAACCTGCGTGAGATGGAGGCGGCGGAGGAGGAGGTGCACCTGCAGGTTGTCGCTTCAGCGGCGGTTGGCGGTGGGGGCGTTGTGTGGGGAGCCGACACGCATAATGCTGCAGAGCCGACAGCCGCCTGGCCTGTCGAGGCACCGCCGCTGCTGGGCGGAAGAGGAGGAGGGGCAGCAGAAGGCAATGCTTTCAAGGAGGCAGCGAGCGGAGTGAGAGTTGGAACAGGCTTCGGTTGTAGTGGAGCCGCCTCCCATCTGGTCGGGGCCAAACCAGTGTCCACGAAAAACGCGAAGTTTGTCCGCAGCATCTTCGGCGGAGGCCGCCGCAAGGGTGGCGAGGGTGCCGGCCCCAAATCGGCTCCGATTGCAGCTTGGGCAGCTCCAGAGAGTGCATCCACCTCGACGAATGCCTCCCCCGCATCGCCCCCGCCACCACCGAGGCCGCAGGCGCCACAGCAGAGTGCGGTGATGGACTCGCTGTTTTCCACAGAGGCGGTCCCGGCCCATGCAGCCCCCTCAGCCGTGACGGCAAGGGCAGACCCGGCAGCGGACTGGTTCACACCTAGTCCGATCAAAGTGTCCTCACCGCATGCGACCGCGACCGCAGCAACGACAAAATCAGTGCTGCTGTCCGCGCTGCAGCCGCCAAATGACTCCTTTACGACGGAACAGTTCGGCCGCATCTGGCAAAGACTAGGTGCCGATGGTGAGCGTAAGCAGCAGCTTCATTTTGCTGATATCAGCACGTACACCGAACGCGGTGGCGCTTTTCAACAGCGCCTCCTTCGTGCATGTTCGATGCGCGTCGTGCAGATCATCGGCAAAGAGTTAATTGTAGCCGCGCAGCTCCGTGCCGGAAGCGCGCGAGAGGAGTACGTGCTCGCGCACCTCACCGTGGTGAACACGAGTACGGTGAGCGCCGCTGTTCGCTCTTTTAGTGGAGAAGTGAGCAAGGAGGTGCTCATTGCCCTCAATGACGCGTGAGACCATAGAGCCGAGTGGTTGACGAAAACTACTCAACTATCCGAAAATGTTGTTCTTCCTAGCCACGGCTGCCGCCGCCAACGAGTTTGTCTTTTGTCTCGAAGACTGACTAATCTTTGGATCATTCTTTTTTTTATTTTAAAGATACATGCAAGTGCCAGAGGAACATGAAGATGAACCGACAGATAGCGTTGCGTGTGCGGGTTTTTTTAAAGAGAAATAACTCACCACCGAGCTATTCGCAGGTATTTGTTTCCTAAGAAAATGAGAAAACTAGGAGTTTTTTGTATCTGCGTAGGTGAACACTTGTAAAAGTGGGGTGTATCGGGAAGTATCGCTTTTCTTTTTCTCCTGTATTTTCTCCGAAAACTTTACAAGAAGACAAGAAATAGCGCCTGACTTCTTGCTCTTACCCCTTTTCGACTAATCTCAAACCATCCTCCGTTACCTTGTTTCCTCCCTCGTTTCCCCCGTCTTTCTCTTTCTTCATGACTTACCAGTGTGCACTGATATTGTTGGTGTTAGCAGCGTCTATTCTGTGTGCCGTTATGTCTGCAGATAGCTGCGATGGCGCAGAGGCGGCGTCAAGTGTTCCGGCAGTTCCAAGCGGTGTCCCATCTTCCTTGTCCTCTCTTCCGTTAGTCCCTCGCACTCTTGGCAGCAGCAAGAAGAAAAAGATGGAAAAGGCGTTTTTGTTTGACCGCTATCCGAGCCGCAAGATCGCGCTGCGTCTCGCCTACCACGGTCACGTCCACGACGGGCTGGCAAAGCAAAAGGAGACGGACAACACCGTGGAGGGCATCGTCTGTGATGCTCTTCGCCGTGTACGTCTCATCCCGCACGACGGCCCCCACAACTTTGGCCGGTGTGGTCGGACAGACAAGGGAGTGAGTGCGCTCGGCAACGCCTTCTCACTCACCGCGCGGGCCTCCTGCGCCGCCGATGCGTCTCCGCAGCTGCCCCCGCTGGACTATTGCAACATGCTCAACAACGTTTTGCCGCCCACCATTCGCATTGTCGGTTTCGCATACGTTGACGACGGCTTTGACGCCCGCTTCTCGTGCGTGAGCCGCACCTACCGCTACTACTTTTGCCACCGCGGGTTGAACCTCGCCGCGATGCAAGAGGCCGCAACGCACTTTCTCGGCACACACAGCTTTCGCAACTTCTGCAAAATGGACGTTGTGAACGTCAGCAACTTTACGCGGACGGTTCACTCGGTGGGCATCTACCAGAGCGCCGACCTGCCCGAGCTTATTTCGTACCTTGAGATCAAAGCGAACTCGTTCCTATACCACCAAATCCGCTGCACCATGGAGGTGCTCTTCCTCGTCGGCCGCGGACTCGAGTCCCCCAGCGTCGTGCCAAAGCTTCTGGACCGAGGGGACTGCAAGCCCAACTACCCGCTGGCTGATGGTACGCCGTTGGTGCTGTGGAACTGCGGGTTTGAGAATCTGCAGTGGACGCTCTCGCGCCGCGCCTTTCTGGCGGTGGAGCAGGAGCTGCAGGATATCAGCACTGCACTCTTGATTCGTGCAACATCCGCGGCGGCGATGCGCACGCAACTTTTCAACTGGTACAAGGAAACCGCGGATGTCTTTGCAAAGAGTGACGAGGAGGTCAGGACACACAAAGCGGAAACAGAGGAAGGGAAAGCGGCGACGTCGCCGGCGGCCTCCGCTCTCGCCGTCCCGCACAGCTTGTCCTTTCGCCGGTTGGATGGGTGGTCCATCACCGGGTGTGACTGGACAGAGCCAGGAACGCATACGCAAATGAAGGCTCGCAAGCGCGACCTCCTCTACTACTTGCGGTGTGACAGCACCACAGAGTCCCAATGTTCACCACACGCAGCGTCGTCTACCGCGGCGGACGCGGAGGCGGAGAAGGACGTCCTCGCGCACGTACCGCAGAACTACGTCCCGTTGCTGCAGCGCGACACAGAGCGCACCTTTGCGGAGGAGGTACGCGACTTGAGCGAGAAGAAGCGGGCCAGGTATGAGGTGAACGAGGCGAAGAAGGCGGCCGGCGCAGCACCGCAGACCGGCGAAATCAACGACAAAGAAGCAACGTGAGCGTGAGTCAACCAACGTATCACGTGCTTTTTCTTAGTGTGTTTGTGTGTTTTTGATTACCGCTCCCTCTCTACCATCGTAGCCTGTCCTCACGTGGTGCGGAGACGGTCCTGTGTAATCGAATGATTCTAACTGATCTCTGAAACTAAACAAATAAAAGCTAAATACTGCAGCTGATTTTTTCTCTCACTCTGCCAGTGCCTTGATGAAAAAGAACGGTGGAGAATTTGAAGCCGAACAATGCTTTTCTGTAAAACTGCTTCTTTAGATTAAACACAATACTCCCTTTTGCTCTGCCATATTAGCCATCCTCGTCATCACTACTATCTGACATCTCTTCTTACATTTTTTCCCCCAAGAAAGCGTCTGTACTTCAGGAACGCTTTTTTTTTTTTTTCTATTTTGGGTTCGCAAGCTTGCCTTAGACAACCGTGACCTAATATACGACGGTATCAAGCTCTTCTTTGTATTATTATTAATTTACCGTTTTCCGCTTCTAAACTAAAAAAAGAGCACCGCATTTCGCTTGAGAGAGAGAACATAATTCAATGACAACACGACTGTCATCGTCCTCCACGAATCAGCCAGACGATGTCTCACTACTTCTCGTGACAGATGTAGCAGGTATGCTGCACTGCTACCGCTTTCATTACACCCCGTCGCCGTCGTTGCAACGTCTCTGGATGCGCAGGCTCGACGAGGAAGAGGACGATGCACTTTCGCACAGTAGCAGTGGTAGCTGCGTGGAGCAACAGGGTGGGGCTCGTGCATCCCGCTCGCAAAACGCCAAGAATGTGTCGGACAAAGCACGCTTTCAGTGCATCATCTCAAAACGACTTACCCAGCTGCAGTCTCCTCGCATCTCTCTCAGCGCGGTGACGGCGAACAAGCGGCGCAGCGAGCAGCTCTCCACTGCAGTCATATCGGTTGATACAAACATCTTTGAGGATGAGAGCACAAGTGCTTCGCAAAACCGCTCATCGCCATTCCGCACGGCTGCTGTTAGCAGCTCCAACACAGAGGCTCCGGCTTACGCCCAACCTCTGGCAGCAGCGATCAAGCAATCGGCGCTACGCATGAGATGCACTGGCCCTGCAGCGGGAAGCACGACACATCTAGCGGCGGTAACACATGAGCTGCAGAAGAACGGCCAGCCAGCTCTCGTGCACTCCAACGGTAGGGACAAGAGAACGCCTTCAGCAGGCGCTCCCCCAAACACGCCACCCGCACGGTGTCTGTTCTGCTCCCCCGATAGCTTCTCCTCCCCCACATCTACCGAAATTAGTGTCAGTGCAACGACACAAAGCACCTCAACGTTGCCCAGCCCGCTTTTGTTGAGGAGCGCTGAGAAGGCCCACTGTGGTGATAAGGTGGCGCCTACGATGACCTTTCAGAGGTCGGATTTCATGGCGCGTGTCCCTGACCCTCACCTTTCGACTACTCTACCCGCCTGTTTAGCGGCTACAGAAGCACTTCACCCTCAATGCGATGGTGCCACTCGTGATACGTGGGCTTCCGCGGTTGCACCTGACGCAACGGCGCCGGTACCAGCTTCAGCGTCTGATGAAGAGGTGCGGTGGTATTGGCGGTCCTCTCGTTCTGCTTCCCCTCCATCTGACCTCGCTTCGCATAGTGTAGCATCGGGCAGAAGCTCCGCAGTGTCAGCTGAGCAGCCATCACACGCGCGATGGGTGTCGCTGCCGGAAGCGGTGCGGCACTGGAATGAAAGCTGCTGCCGCCATCATCGAATTCTGCTCTTGCGTAAGATGGAAGAAGCGTACCAAGAAGTTGACCTCCTCACGGGTGAGCTGCTGAGTGTGGCGGGCGTGTCTTCCGATCCCTTTGCACTCGCCGAGCTCTCCTCAATGGACTCATCGCCTGTGCTGTCGCGGCCGGGCTCGGATGGCGACCTCTCGTCCTTCGGCTCAAGAAGTTCAGGCAGCGACGAAACATCGCCTTTCAGCACCTCGTCCAGTAATTCAGCTGGTGCAACAGCAGTGTTGTCGCTTACCACTCGCCGGTATCAGACGCTGCTTATGCAGAAACCTTATGTCACACTCGCGACAAAAGGGAAGATGAAGCTAGACATGAAGGCGAGGGCTTGCGCCACAGTCAAGACCGCCCCAACGTGCCTGTTAAAGCTGACCGCCCCCACCGTACACTTTGGGGTGACGTGGTACCCATCCGATGTGGCAGCCGCCGGAAAAATTGTGGAACAAAAAGGTAGAAGTGGCAGCAGCGACGACAATACAAATGACGAGGAGGCGTATATCTCGACAGCCTCGCCATCCACTGCAGCTCCTCACCACATGTCAGTGAGCCGGAGACGCGCTAAAAGCAGCAGCACGAGTAGCAGCAACAGCGCTAGCAGTCATCACAACAGCACAAGTGCGTCAGACATCGACATGGATGTCTTATCCGGTAGAAAAAAGCTGCCTTCGAAGCATCATGTTGTTCGTGCTATGAGCAGCGACAGTCCCGACTCCACGTCGTCGTCATCTTCCTCTTCCGCCTCTAGTGTACCTCGTCAAGTAAGGTCAAAGTTGACGTCGAAAAAAAGATTGGCAGTGGAGGCTCACGACAAAGGTTACGAGGAGAGTGACGACGGAGGCGATGTTCCGGTTCGCTGTGGCCCTGGGGGAGAAGTGTATCTGGCGAGGGACCTCCTCAGTGTGCGTGACATGAGCCACTCTGAAGATTACGACGAAGAGCCGCGCAGGTTTCCACAGCCTCTGCTGCAGCTGCGCATTCCCTTCGTGCAAGCCGTATGGGTGCGTCTCCCGTCGTCATCCTACGCGTTTAATGAGCGCACTGACAACGAAGACGGTGGAGCTGTCGATGGCAAGGCCTCCCATACAAAACGAGAACCAACAGCGACCAACGGCGCGGTACCTTTCGCGGTAAACGTACACCCTGTCCCATGGGTGCTTGTTCGAGCCAGTGTGCTTCGCACGATGGAGGTTGTGAATGGCGCACAATCGGATGGCCTACAAAGCTGCAGGGCAACGGATACCGGCGTGAACCTACGGGCAACCGACGAGGCAGTAATTGGACTTCGTGGGTTTCTTCTGAACACGGAAGGTACTCTGGCCGCACGAAACGCTTCAGCGGCTCTGGATTGCCCACTGGTTTTACGGCCGTTGGGTGCGCTCGACGTGCTGAATGGAAAGAACGGCAATCCTGCGGGTCACTATTACTCGCTTCCGGTGATTATGCGTAACTCTGCGAATGCAGAGGTCACAAGGAACAAGCTCAGGGGCCGGAAAGGCGGCGCGAAGGACGACGACAGCGATAGCTGGTCAGCGGAAAAGGCAAACTTCAGACGCCACACCTCACCTGGCACCGTCATGGACACCTGCTCGTATGCCGAACGCGAGCGGTGCGCACGCGAGTACCCGAAAGCGCACGTCCAGCGCGAGGCCATTCGGCATTTCAACAGCGGCGAACAAAGTCGCTCTTCATTGTCGTCGCTGCCAGACGATGCCAGCGTTACCCATTGTATTACCCCACCACCCCTTCACTTCACTCCTGTCTTGAGCTTCTTTGACGAAAACTTTGAGCCGCTCACGATCCTGGGCCGCGGCGTCGGTGGTGCTGTGCTGCTGGCACGCCACCGTTTCACCGGCGTCTTCTACGCTGTCAAGGTGCTGGTCGCGCGCGATTACGAAAGCGAGCGTGACATTTTGCAAGAAGTGCGCGTGCACGCGATGCTGGAAAACAAGTACGTCGTTCGCTACCACGCCTGCTGGTCGGAGGTGATCACATCCACCCGTGCACAGCAACTCGCCTTCATTGGCGTCTGCAGTCCGCATGAGGCAAGCCTCGCACGGCAACGGCATCTCGCGGGACCCTCCTCTGGCACGGCGCGGGCAGGTGGCCAACGAAGTCGCAGCAACATCGGTGAGCGCACGAGCTCGCTGGCCCGTCCACCACGCGCTCCGTTCACCCCGTGGCTGTCAGCTCCGCACTCGGAGGATGACCTGACACGACGGGCCGGTGCAGCCAGGACACGCAGTGCTCCAGGTGGCTGGGATCGACTGATTCTTCCATCGCGCTCAAGCATGCTACTCATAGGCAGCGAGTCAGCCAGTGAGACCGTGTCGCCTGTCTCCACGGTAGCGCGACCCCGCGGGAAGCTGCGCAGCGCACGCTGGAGCACCGCGATCGTGGACGAGTACGCCGGTGCGGATGAAGAAGAAGAGGAGGACGAGGAAGATGAGGAAAGCAGCGAGAGAGACAGCGAGGCGTGGGCCACGCACCCTTTGCCTGAAGGCGGCAATCGTACGCGGCTTCGCCGCGAGTCTCAACCACTCCGCGCGGCGGTCGCGGACACCCGCGCGAGATTTACGAAGAGTACCAGGAAATCTGAGAGTGATGACACAACTGACGCAGAGAGCGAAAGCGCAGATGAGTCGCCGAGTCCTGAGCGTAGTGAGCAAGACGAGGGCCGCACCATCGTCGGTTCACGTGTCGTCTTTCTGCAGATGGAGTTTTGTCAGATCACCCTCGCTCACCAACTCTCCTCCCGCGCGTCCATTAACCGAGTGGAAAACTTGCTGATCCTGCTGCAAATCGTCGCTGGCCTGCGCTACCTGCACAGCCGCGGGGTCCTCCATCGTGACTTGAAGCCCACCAACGTGTTTATGGACTATCGCTGTCAGTATGACAAAGTGGTGCACGGCCCAAATTCCTCCAGCAGCAGCAGCAACACCAGCACCAGCACCAGCAGCGACTACGGCTCTGACGGGGAAGGTGCGAAGGCAGAAGCGTGGGCGATGTCGCCTCTGTCAACTCGACCACGCCAAAACACTTCTGCGCGCGCCGCGGGGGCTTACCTTTCACGGAAGTCCTCGTGGGCGGAGAGCTCGGAGAACCGCACGCCCAATGCGTGCACGGCGCTGTCGTTGCAGCGGCAGCGCCCCTTTCCCTTGACGTCTCAAAGAGGCGGTAGGGGTGGCGCGGCGCGTCTCCCCAATGTGTTTCCCTCAATGGACCCTGTGATGGCCATGCAGCTGAACACCGGTAACACCACCTTCGACAGCTTGCCCACCTGGGATGGCGAACGCAGCGCGCTAGACGTGGTGCTGCACACCGCTCACCAGGAGGCGTCCGTCTTGCTTCAAAAGCGGCTGTTGAGGCGGCCACCGCCGCACCCGCCAAGGCGTTCGGCAGGCGTGCCCGAAGCGTTGCTGAAAAGCGGCGACGGTGCCAATCACGCTGCAGGTGCGCAAAGTGGCGCAGCGAGTGCAACCGCCTCACTGGCGCGATACAGCGAAGGAAAGGTATTTCTGCGTCGCCTGGCCAACTGGCTCTGTCACCACTTTGTGCAGGTACGTCTCGGCGATTTTGGATTGGCAAAGTTCTTGTATCAGCAGGAGATCCGTGTCGACGGTTTCGTGTCGATGAACGCGTCCAACACCATTGGCGTCGGCTCGCCTCTGTACGCCAGTCCGGAGCAGCTGAAGGGCAATCGGTGCACTCCTGCCTCCGACGCCTTCTCTGTGGGCGTCATGATGGCCGAGATGTATCTGCAGCCGACCACCATTGCGGAGCGACTAACCGTGCTGCGGGAGGTGCGAGATGGCGTTTACGAAGATGCCGGGCTGTTCGCCCGCTATCCAGAATTAAAGCTGGTGCGCCGTCTCACACTCGCCCAGCCGGAGCGCCGCGTCACCTTGAGTGTAGTTAAAACCGTCCTGAAGGCGGCACTGCTAAAGGCGCTGCAGGATGAAATCTAATGCCACTGTGCGTAGATGCGCGATCCGAGCTCCTGCAGCTGTGCTGTTGTTGCTATTCTTGTTTTTTTTTTTTTGAGGACAAAGGTATTTGGGAAAGCTGTCTTTGCCACTTCCTCCTTCCTTTGTTGTCTTTCACATGTTTGAACGGAGCTGAGTTGCTTTGCTGCTAGTTGAGTGCAAGTGTATATGTGTGTGTGTTATCCTTGACGAAAGGGGCAAGAAAAAAAAATGCAGAGAAGAACAGGCACGTTGCAGCTGCGCCAGTGTGTACGAGCACTGCTTCCTCCCTGTCACAATATCCGACTAGAACTCGCACCAGAAGTCTGTGCTTAGAGGTTCTGTTATCTCCTAAAGTGGCAGCGTACCCAAGATCGAAGGCGAAAGAGAGGGAGAGCGAATTGCCGCGCCACTTGCAAAGAAGCAATGCAGCGCACTGTCTTGCCTTCGCAAGGTATGTTTTCCTCGTGCACCTGACCTTTGAAGCGAATGTTTTCGTCAGCACCTACACTGTTCTCTTTGTTGTCATCCTCTGGCTTTAACAATAAGAATAAAGGACTCGGCCAATGCAGTAATTGGGATAGGCGTTGCCCTGCCATCTTCGCCGGTTTTTCCTTCCTCTTCCTTCTTTAGAAATAAAGGTGTCCTCTTTTTGTTATTCTGGCTTGCATCGTTCATTTTTGAACTATACCGGCTTTGTTAGATCATATTTCCAGCGTACTCTGTTGTGATAGCATGCGACGCTGGATTTCGTTGGGAGGGTGGTGTGGTCCCTCTCTCATGCTGACAAAGCTGGGACTGCGCCCGGCCGAGGAGGTGCTGCCGTTTGACATGGTACGCTGCACCTTCGACGGCCTCGTTGAGCTCACAGCACACGGATTCCACTCATCCTCTTCTGCACACGCGCAACCACCTTTGGCAACCACACAGGAGCAAGCTTCTGCCTCGCAATCACCATACACCTTTTCGCGTAGTGACCAAGATGGCTTCTTTCCCGCTGCACAGTCTGTGCAGAAAGACGCGCGCGGCAGAATAGTACGAACCTTCACCCCGGACCCTGCGCACGTCTGGCTTCTCTTCCGCAGCCAACACGCGTGCTTCACGCACTTTGATCTGAACAATCCAGAGGTCCAGGTGGAGTTCCATCGACGCATGAAGGAGTGGGACGCGTTGCTCAGTCCGCGCCCGAGCGGTGGTGTCGTGGCGGCGCCTCAACACCGTTCGGTAACGTTTATTCGCACCGTCATCGCCGAGAACGCCGCTGATGAGCTCAACATGCTGCCGCAGTTCCACCGCGCCGTACGGGATCGCACGCACGGACAGCTGCCATTCCGCACTGTTTTGGTGGTGCATGACCAAGCAGAGTCGACGCAGCCGCTCTGCAGCTTTCCACAAGAGACCTCCGACCACCAAACACCCTGCATAGTGTGGAATATCAAACGCCAAGTCGCACCGGCGACACCGTCTTCAGATGGGGCGGATCCCTCCCTCCTGGATCAGTGCCATGACGGCTACCAAACAATTCTGACCACGATGTGCAAGGAGCAGCGATGGCGCTCGCTGGACAACACGCTGCCCTCCTACGCAGCGTACATGAAGTCCCGTGGGAAGCCTTTTGCCCCCTACACGGAGTTAAGTCGTGTGGCAGGCGTGCCGGCGGTCCGAGGCACCTGCACCGGATTTGGCTCGACCTTTTCTGCTGCTCTCGGACGGTGCGTGCACTGCGGGTGCGTGGATGGGCACGCCGTGGCGGTAGACAGGTTCGACACCCACCAACCCTGGACAAACGATGACGTGGATGACCTCCTCATGCACTACGCCCTAAACCGCTGCGACGAGGTGGCGGCGGTGGAGGCTACGGCGCGGAAGCAGAAGCGGGGCGCGCATGAAACGTGGCTCAAGCTGAAGGAGATGCTCTCTGATTGAGCCCAGCAGAGGCACAGGTGGAAGTGTGCTGACTGAAAGCTCTTTTATTTTCGCCAATGTCGTTTCTACGCTGCGGTGATGGATTAGTTGCCGTGTTTTCTTGCTCACAGAACATGTTGTTCTCACTTTCCCGCACTGACTTGCGGTGCCCTATGTAGCATCGTGGCATTTTGGCAGAGAAGCAACGGAGTTACACCCTCCGTTAAATTCGGACGTGCTTGTATCTTCACTAACGCCCTGGCACACTATGTCAGGGTTTCAAAATACCTGAGTGTGTCATCTGTTGCGGATCACTAGTTGATAGATCTTTTGTTTCCGGCTGATTCACGATGGGCCATCTTAGCATATATGCATATGTGTTAACGTCAGCGCTTGTTGTGGTTGGACGCCATGGTGTTTTGCACCTCTCGACTGCGCCATTTTCCCTCATTGCCTTCCCTGTTCTGAGCACATCAGATCCTTCTACATCTTGTCTGAATAAGCCTCCGGGTTTGCGTAGTGGCCTGACTTTTAATTTTTATACAAAACATAGTGCTTTTGAAACGACCCATAAAAATATCGTTCAACTGTTGCGGGTTTTTTTTTGCCTTTTCTCGAGAGAGCTTCCACCATATTTGCGTCTTTTTTCCTCCTCTCCATTACCTGCCGTACATCATGCTGACCAACCCGAACTCCCGCGTCTTTCTCGCCTCGTGGCTGGACAAGAAGATGGAGTGGCGCTTTGTGTACGAGCATCGCTACTTTACCCTAGACGGCACGCGCCTCAGCTACCGAATGGAGGAGCACGGCGCCGAGAAGCGCTTCGGCACTATCACCTCTTTCGAGCCGTGGAGGGAGACGAACAAGGAAGAAACATCCAAAGGTTTTTGCTTCACAGTGTGGTTGCTCGAGGGGGGCTCGTGGTATCTGCGAGCTGCCACCAAGGAGATCTACGACAGCTGGTTTCGCGCCATCATTACGGTCCTGGTCCCCTCCTCCAATCCCTCAGCAGCTCCCAGTGAGAGCGGCACCAATGGGCTGCACTCGCGAGTCCCCTCCAGCATCACGGAGACCTCCACGTTGCCCACCGGTAGTGCGTCCTCTCCTTACCATGAAAATGGTGGCATTGGCCGCAGCCTGACCCCGGCACGGCGTTCGACCCCCGCAGCAGCGAGGGACCAAGGCATGTCACACGCCAGCACTCCAGCCCGTGGGGAGGAGCCGAACAGCTCCGCGGACACGTCAAGCCTGACTGCCGCTGCCCTCGCCGACGCCGCAGCCACGCACCGCGCCAATACCCCGGTGAGCGCGCAAGATGCCGTGCTTCTCTCCTCGATGGTGGAGAAGGAGAAGGCGTGGCGTGGGCAGTGGCGGCCGCGGTACATGGAGCTGCGCGAGGGTCGCCTCCTCATCATCCGCAGCTCGGCCACGTCGGCGTCTGAGCGGCAGCGGTACGTCATCGAGGCCGTCGACCCCTCCCCGCTCGCGGCGCAGGCCACGTGGATGTTGATCAGCACCAGCGCAGGGGACCGCTTCTGGGTCCGCTTCGGCTCTGTCGAAGAGCGTCAGCGCTGGCTGGACGTCTGCAGCCGCCTTCTCCTCACGGAGTGCTCCTGGCACTGGTCGTCGCTTGCTGAGGACGATGCGGGTCGCTCATGGCGACTGCGCCAGGCTACCAGCGGGTCCTACGAGGACCTCCACGTGCACTACCACTGCGCGGCAATGGTGCCGTCCTTCCGCGACGACGTCTGGTGTCCGTCGCTGTTCATCTTCGGCGGGTCGGACCGCTGGTGCCGCCCACTCTTTAACCCGCAGGCCCGCGCATTTCTTCCCCACGCCGACGCGGTGTACACCAGTGGGCGGTTGGCATCCTTGGAACTCGCAGGCCCTCACCTCGTCCGCCCCTGCCAGCCTGCGCCGTTCCAAGAGGCTCCACATGCACTCGTGCGTCCCCTGCCGCGGTACGGTGCCACGTTAACGTGTCTCCCTGTGGCCCGGCCGCATCTCAGCACCGTCGCCAAAAATGAAAATGACGCTAACGCAGCACAGGTATCTGCCGAGCATAAGGGTGGCGCCCCCAACGGAGCCGCGCGAGGCCCGGCAGACTTGCTTGGCACAAGAGTGGTGCTTCTGGGTGGTCGCACCGGCGGCGGCTACCAGCCTCCAGCCACCGAGTTGTGGAATCTGTGGCGCAGTAAAGCGGCTTGCTCCCCTGGTGTTGAGATGCGCTGGGGACGGCAGGATCTCCCCTCCTACGAGCTGCCCAACTTGGCGTTTCACGACGCCGTCTACGTGCCGTGGGGCTCGCCCGCGTCCATGCACAGCGCAGGGCATCCCCCCACGCAACTCCACGACGGCTTCTTACTCGTGACGGGCGGCTTGGATGTGGAGTACCGCTGCCGGGCGGAGTGTTACGCGGTGGTGTGGAGCCACAATGACTCCGACAGCAACGCGGCTGCGATGGACGCAGAAGAGCGCGCCTACACCGCCCTACCCGCAGCCTACGCGTTTGGGCAGTTGCCCGGTCCTCGTGCCTTCCATCGCATGACAGTCTTGGAAGACGGCACGGTGGTGCTGGTGGGTGGCCGCGGCATCGAGAACGCACCGGTGGGCAACAACGTCTTGACCCTCGCACCGGAGGCGTGGCGCCACATGGCGAAGGTGTGGGCACCACTGCACCAAGACGCTGGTGCCGCCAGCGACGAAAGAGCGGCGCAGACGTCGGCCGAGTCAGCACCGGAGCGCTCAGAGAATTGGTGCTCCGTTTTCAGCGAAGACGAGGCACCGCACAACGCAAGCAACGATGACCCCGATGCGCCAGCCTCGCAGTGGCTGCGCGCGCATTTTGATGACTCACCGTTGTCCAATGGAGCGTCTGCGACTGCAAGCTCAGCGCAGCAGCTTGTAAAGGCCCTCCCCAGCGAGATGGGCGATGTGGCTGTTGCAGCGACCGGTAGCGGGGGCCGCGTTGTGGTCATGGGACAGGTCACGCAGCCGCGACAGGACGTGAAGCTTTTTCTGCTCGATTTCGAGGCGGTCCCCTCGGCATCGTCGAAGATCAGCGCGGGGGAGCAGTTTCCGCCAGGCACTCGGCGTGTGCGGTGTCGTGAGGTGCTATTGTTTGTCGGCGCGGTACCGAATAGAGTCGTTGGTATTACGCTTCACATCTTTAACGGCTACCTTTACGTTATCGGGGGCTGCATGGTCGATAAGTCTAAGTCAGACTCTTACGACCTTTGCGGGCCACTTCGCATCCTACTGGAATGACCCCCTTGCGCCGTTTGCGAGACAGAAGCCAAACCCGTACTCGGTCGACGCAGCGAGAGTGAAGAACGCAAAGAATGCACCGCCAGCCCGTGGCACTAAATTTGAGTACGCCGTGAAGTATGTTTTCCCCTTTGCTGATCTGCCGCCTCCTGCAACTGCATTAGAAGCAACACTCCTTTTTTTTTTTCGAGAAGGGCTAGAACGCGTCGCGCTTTGGTGATCTCGATTGGTTGTCTTTTTCCCTCTTTTTTTTCTAGCCGTGCTATCGCGATTGCTTGCTAAATCTGTGAGTCATACGCAGTCATTTGTTGTATCAGTCTAAGTGCATTTTTCTCGTTGCTTCTTTCTGTGCTCCCTTTTTTTTTTCTTACTTGTACAAAACGAGACGTTTGACTCTCCATTTTCATTTCGGCTTTTTATGATAAGCTTTCTAGATCTGAACCGAACGTTTTTTTTTTTTTTCAGCCAAAAAGAAGTGTTCGCGTTGCACATATTAGCTGACGACTCTTTGTGCCAGTCACGAAGCTTCTTTTAGATTCATAGAATGCTGAAGACCGGTGTGGTGCACGTGCCTTTGGATCCCTATACAATGCATAAAAGACAAGAGTAGAAAGCCCTCGAGCTCTGTACCATTTCGTTGTTATCATGAGTAAAAGAAGGCGACCCACCGTTGACTCTCTTGAATCTCTGCTTCTGGTATTGGATTCTTCATAGCCCTCGACATATTGCACCTTTATGTGTGCTCTTTCCGATCGTTTTAATGTTTCGCTCCACTTCACTGCTTTCTTCATTTATCCCTTCTCCAACTTGTGTCTTGAGCTGGTAATGCAAGATATTTGTCCAACAGAGGAAAAGTTACCTCCCGCTACGCACAGTTCGAAGGCCGTCATCTTCTGCTCTTTATAAGATGTACTGGTTCAAAGTCTGTGCTAGAGCAAGCGGGAGCTGGTCCCCTTGGTGCTGCTTGGGCTGAAAGCAGAGGCACCCTCTGCGGTGCGCGCTCGCAGGCTGGTCCTCCGGTGCTCTGGCACGCAACAGGCGAATGNTTGGTGCTGCTTGGGCTGAGAGCAGAGGCACGCTCTGCGGTGCGCGCTCGCAGGCTGGTCCTCCGGTGCTTTGGCACGCAAGAGGCGAATGATGATCGATATCTTTGAATGTTCCTCGACGGTCCTTGGCGCGCCGCTCGCGCGGTGCGTCACCGAAATGAGAAGCTACATATATGAACCCTTTAACTCTGATGCTGCTGCTGCTCACCTGATTGCGTGCTGTTAGTGTCTGCTGCTTGTGTTTGGTCTCAGGAATAATTCCTTGTATTGTCTCTGTGAAACTTGTCTCTCTGCCGATTTCTGCCGTGTGATTGCCGCTTGGTGTGTATACGAGTCTAGAGAATGATATATGGAAGTGTTAGTAGGATAGAAAAGTGACATTTAAGCCATCATCAAAGTTGAAAATCTTTATGTAGAACGTTTCTCCATAGATCACCGCTTGTAAGAGAACAAAAAAAAAAACACCGATTAATTGTTTATTAAAGTGATATTTGGTCTCTGATTTCAATAGGAATGTCGGAGAAAGTTTCAAAACTTTGGGGTTGTCCTCCCCCAGGTTGTTGTATTGACTGATTAGCAAGGCAATAATATATCATTAGTTGTGTACCTAGCAATACCAAGTGCGCACTTTTGTTTCCCATGACAAAAGGAATCTTCCCGCTCCTTTTTCATGTAGTCGATTCAAAAAGCGCTTTCTGTATTCACGCCTATTGATATGCTCATCTATCACTGAATTTGTCTCCCCTCTCTCCTTCTCATATACTGCGCTCATTCTTATACTGTCAGTTCTATCAATCCACTATTTCTCGCTTTTGAGAAGATAAATAAACATAAACATAAACTATCTATCCGGACCCTGGCCACTCTCGAGAACTTTTCTTTTTCATCGGTCTCTAGCAGAAGAAGCACTTTCGCAGTCGTGGCTTCTCTTAGCCTCTTTTTTTTTTATTCACATTCCCCGTTCAGCATAGCATTCCGTATCCCAACCGACACAATATTTAAGATGGCGCAAAAGTTGTGGCGGCACACAGTGATGAACCTGGCAGCCGTTGTGCTGTGTCTAGTGGTGGTGGCGGCCCCGCTGTTCTCCGTAGGCGCTGCCGCACCGACTGCATCGGACAAGTATGCCCCGCCGCCGCTCCCAGCTTTCGAGAAGTTTTTTGCGCAGCAATTTCGTGTAAGCGTCATGACGCAGTCGTACGGTGTCTTCAACGCCACTCTGCGCATGCGCGGCTCGATGAACTTCCCGGAGCGTGTGCACGGTGAGCTGATCCCACTGGGGGAGCCGCGAGTGAACCGCCGCACACAGACTGTCCTCCCGCACTTCAAGCGGGTGAGGGGCGTTGAGGATGACAAGCTGTCGGATCTGCCCTTCACTGTGGCAGGGAAGCAAGGGGCTGGCAAGGCCGGAGGCGGCGAGTTCAGCGCAGTCGGGGAGGAGGAGCGTCCGTCCTTGCTGGTTTTGGATCTCCAGCTGGTGCACAGCGACGCAACGCAGGGGAAGGCGCAGGTGTACTACCTCCCTGCGGAACTGACGGCGCTGCGCTCGCGGCGCGAGGCGATGAGCGAGGGCACGGCGGCGCCGGTTGCGGTGACCGACTTTACCTTCCGCATCGAGGCTCCGCCCATGAGCAACAATCCGCTGAGCGACACCCCTGCGTTGGCCCGTGTAAGCGCTGCAGTGGTGGCCACGGGAAGCCAGAAGGCCATGGACGCGGCAGCGGAGGCAGGAGTCGCGGCAGCGGCTGTCTCGCGCGGAGACGTCATCTTCCACTGGATCAGCGAGCACGAATTTACCGCAGCGCTCTCCGTCCCCATGGCACTGGCGTCGGACAAGGACGACGCTGCGGAGCCCCACATGGAGCGCATGTGGGTGTACGGCTACGTCGCACCCAGCAGCACCATGTTTGACCGTAAGCAGCGTCAGGTCCCGTGGTACAACAAGTACCTGATGCTGGGCGTGGGGCTGACGGGCTTTGTCGTCCAGATCATCTCCGGCTGGACGGAGGGCAAAACAAAAGCGCTTAAGCAAGCGGAGGTAGAAGACAAGGAGAAGGCACAGCTGGAGGCCGCGCTAAAAGACCAGGAGCGGCTGAACAAGAAAAAAAAGTGAGCATTGGCTTATGCGGTCGCCTTTGTTTTTCTTTTTTTTTCTGCTGTGTTTCTCTTTTTATATTGTCCTGGTGTTTCTCACTGTTGTGCTTGCGTATTGTTGTTGTTTGTTGATCACCGAAGGTGTTTCGCCTCACGTGCCACTTACCGGAGAACGGTTAAACAGGGAACGTCAGGAATCCTCACACCTGTCTTCTCCACGTTTCTCTTCGATTAATAATTTGTTGAATTTATGGCGACCGGTTGTTTGTCCAGATCGCCGAACTGTGCACGGTGACAGAAGAAAAACGAAGAACAGCGATTGCTTTTACGTGAAAGGAGAAGGCCGCTCCGTAGCTGCAAACAGGTAACCGGTACTGTCTTTCATTTGGCCAATGGAGAAGTGAGATCGCCACCGATACTCCCCTGTGCCTTCGGCTGTTGCCTCTCGTGTTTAGGCTTAATGAAAATACGTTGCTGAAGTTGCGCCTTCCGTCCTTTGCTTTTTTTTTTTAAATAAACCTTTTCCACATGTGGGAAGTGATACAAGAAAAATGATAGAGGAAAAGAAACATTGTCTGCCTCTTATATTGTTAATGTCATTCACGTAATTTTGATCGCTTGATGCTTTCGTACTTACTCTCTACCTCTTTCTCTCTCTCTCGTGCTCTACCTGGCAACGCTCTTGCATTTCATACTAATCTGTTAATACACGTATCTACATATATATATATTCATTTAAACCAATACAATGAGGAGGTTAAGAAGCACAACTGCTCAGGAAAGCTCAAGTGGTACAAAATCTGAAGCGGAATTGGCAAATACTCCGTGATGGCGTCGTCTTTACCTGCCATCATCCTCTACGCTGGCAGCGCAGCTACGTACGTGTGCGAGTCGGGAGATGTGCAGCCCACGTATCCACTTCTCCCGCCCATCAGCACCGACCTGCTGCGTCTTCTGCAGTCCGCCCAACCCGTCGCACGTCTCGCTGACCACCACCTGGCCAGTCTTGGACACGGCGTTGACGCCATTCGTGAGCACCTTTTCCCTCTGCTGCGCCACCGCACCGTCTTCCTGGTACTCCCCCTCTCCGGTGCCTCGTCCTACGCGGAAGAGTGGGTGCGTTTCTGTTTTCATAGCGCGGTGGGAGTCAAACGCCTCGTCGTCCTGTCGGATGCCGTAGCAGACAGCTTCGCCTGTGGTCGGGACAGCTGCGCTGTCTTGCACGTCTCGCTCAACACCCTCAGTGTGAGCCGTGTTGAGGCGGGGTGTTCCACCCGGTACAGCAGCTCACACGCGGGCAGCATACACGCCCTCTGCGGAGAAGCGGTGACGCTGAAGCTGATTGGCGAGTTGCCACGGGCTGCGGCGGCGGCGGCGGCGTCCAACGCTGCCCAGGACAATGACGATAGCGACAGCGATGACGCACTCGCTGCCGCCGACATCTCTGTGCGAAGAACTGAGACGGAAATCGACCTCTCGGATGTCAAGTACCGGGATGGCCTTGTACGTGCCTTCGGCTACAAGGCCTATCGCGCCGTCATCGCTGTTCCCTTGCAACGGCGTCTAGAGGCAGAGACGAGAGGCTCGTCGAAAGGGAAGGGCAAGGGCAAGGGCCGCGTGACGTCCTCGTTGCTCACAGCGCTCAAGAGCGCTTACACCAGGACCGAGCGAGAAGCTCCGGGGCAGCTGGAGAAGTTGCTAGCGCGTGTCCTGCAGCGTGGCTCTCCATCGGGCGAGACAGAGCCGTGCGTCCTTGCTGGTGAGGCGCTCGCCCTGCCCTACGTCTTGCCGCTCTGCACCTACGTCATTTGCCACTGCGGAAATGCCGTGTGGGCGGCAGTGGAACGTGAACGAGAGGCAAAGCAGCGGCGTGTTCGCTTGATGCCCAATGAAACAGATAGTGGTGCACATCACACGCCACATGAGAAGGAGGGACGCCCCGCGCACACACAGGAAAGTTTGTCCTCTACGTCTGCGCCAAAGCGCCGTCGAACGGAGACCAGCAGCAGCAGCAGCAGCAGCAGCAGCGGCAGCGAAACTGAGAGTGACGACGAAAGCAGCTCTGACGAGGACGACGCGTGGCTTCACCTGCAGCCCACCCCACTGCCCACCGCGCCGTGGTGGCTTCCGCTTCTTGGGGCCTCGGTCGTGAGTCGCCTTCCCGACCAAGACCTGCAGCGAGCCATCATTAGCGAAGGCGAGGCACGCGAGTCTAACGGCACCATCGTACACTGGAAGACACTTCAATAAGGAATGGCCAGCGTAACCAAATGAATTGTTCAGTCACCCTTTCTTGTCATGGCTTGCTTGTTTTCTCCCGCTCTCTCTGTACACTCCATCTCTCTCAGACGCAGAACGGCTGCCCACAACAACAATATTGATATTAATAATGTTATGTGTTTCCTCGTCACATTAGCTGAATGTTCACTCGTGTTATCGTGGAAACGGTGCTCTCAAGTTGTTTGCGATATGTCTTGCTCATCTGCTTTAGATTACAGGGTTATTTAAGAAAACTATGCGCACTGCTTCTGAACCCTCCCTGAGCTGCTCACTAAACAACAATTTAAAAAAAGGGCTAAAAGAGAGAGAATGAAAACCCCTCATAGAATTTGCGTGTGACAGTACGCATTCGTTAAAGCGGATCGACAATAATAGAGAAAGCTATTGCAAGCATCAGCGTCAACGTTGGTGGAGTCGGCTTTTCTCCGTTTTCCTTCGCTGGCACTTTGCTGCCTTTCTCATGAAATTGGCTGTGCTGCTTTAGCTCTACTGCGCATTCACTCCTTCTCATCGCATTGTCCACTCTCCCCTGTTCCTTTACTGTTTTTGCTCTATCCTATTCCCCTGTCTTTGATGGTGTGCACCTGACCACTTCACCACTCAGCTGCGCTGTCTCACGAGTTTGGACTGCAGCTGGTCAGCAAGCAACTCCATCACCTGGCAGTGTTCTGTGTCGTGTGCTGTCGTTGCTGCTGCCGTGCCACTTAAACGTGTGTTTGTGTGTGTGTGTGTGTTTTTTCCCCATCTAGCTTGATTGTTTTTCTCAATACCATAATTTAATACAGGCAAAGGGATTGTGCATAACAAGCTTTTCAAGCTCCTCTTTCTTTACTTTGGCAGGTCGCCCACTTGCTTTTGTGTCAGCGTAACAGGATTGTACTTTAGTGACAACTATTAACCTCGTAAAAGTTCCTCTCCTCAGTTACCGTTTTTGATTTGTTTTTACAACATCTGTCAACTTTCTTCCTCTGGCTTTTTGTTTCTTTGTTTGTTTCGATCAAACCCCTTTAAAAAAAAACCAGTACAAACTTCTTTCTTTCTTTCGTTATCTAAAGAAAGAGTATTCCGACACTTTTTGTTTCCTTACTTCGCGCAACTGCCTATTTGTTTTCGTTTCTTTATTAGTATTATTATTTGTATCCTTTGTGCTATCAACCGTCAGGATATCTTATCTTTTTTGAGTGTGTGTGTGTGTTGGAGCACCACACCATTGATCTTTCATTCTTACCGGTCGCAAGCAAAAGCTAGAAGTATATAAATTCGATTGCTACGCAGCCCTTAATCATTGACCTTCGACGACAAAAAGAAATTCTCGTTCACCGCTATCGTTGCATCAAAGCAACAAGGCGGAAATTAAGTGTTTCTCTTGTAATTTTCGTTTCTACTCGTTTCGTACTCAGACTTTTTTTTTAATACTGATAATTTAGCATACTAAGAGGCACAACTAATTTCCAAAAACTAAAAAGCTATACAACTAAATATATATCATCTCTTCTTTTTTCCCCTTTTGCTCGCTACGGTTCTAGTAGCATCAACGCCTTTTCTTTTTATCTATTATTCGATAGAACCTAGCACATCTGCACAACTTCGATGGCAAATACTAAAAACAACATGGAGAAGGAAGTAGTTAAAATTCGGATGATGCCCATCTTGGTGCAGATCCGCTACCTCATTGGAGCCGCTGTAGTGTGCTTCATCTTGGCCACCGCCGGCCTGTACATGTGGGAGCAGGCGCCACTTAACACGGACACACAACCTGGCCTCAACCGCACCTACGGCTACACTCCCGGTGCAGTGACCGGCGTCATCCTGCTCTTCTCATTCTCCGCACTTGCGGTGATTCTTCTGTACGAAAGCTCGCAGCTCTTTGTGCGCTACGCGTATCAGCCACAGCACACACGTGGCGAAGCAAAGAGCCTGCTTCATGCTGCTTTGGGCCTTCAAGTCCTTCTCGCCATTTTCTTTGTGGCGGTGTCGTCCGCGCTCCTCTTCAAGCTAGGATATGAGACCACACGATGTGGGGTCGTCTTCTGTCTAGGTGTCGAGAACCATAAGGAATTCGCCAAGACGCGCGGCGCCAGCTTCAATTTTCTTATTGGGTTCATGGCGTTCTGCACGATGGTTCCGCTATCGTGTGTGATGCTGTACCGCGTGTACACGCTGTGGAAGCTGCAGAAAGCTGTGAGGACAGTCAACTTACGCGAGGACGCCTATATAACCACCACCAGCGAATTCAAATCACGGGACCTACAAAAAAGCATCACAGATCAGCTCAACGACACCATCGTCAATCTTGAGCACATCAATCCAGTGCCGAATGGTAAAAACAGCATCATCGAAGCCACCTTCGCCAATCCGATGGCAAAGCCGCCGAGCATGCAAATCTACGCGGCCACACCGTGGAAGAAGCAGCTGTCGCGCATCACCGGGCTGTGCGTCGGCATCGTGGCGTGCGCCGTGGTCACGTTCTGGCTGCCCAATGATCCTCGTCGCTTCCACCCTGCAAACATCGCTCGCTACGCCAACTTAACCATATCCCGAGACACCAACAACATGACATCGGTGGTGCCTGAAATGCCCTACGCGTGGTTCCGCACTACGCAGATCCACTTATCAGAGGACCTTATCCTGAAGCTGTTCCCCGGCAACATATTTTTCTACGTGTACCTGCTCTCCGCTGCGATCATTGTGTTCGTGCTGCGGCAGACACGGACGGGCCGGTACTGGATGCAGCGGCGCATCCCGCAGTGCGCGTGTTTCACGTACGGCGAGGCGGCCTTCGTGGCTGCTACCGCGTGGCTGACGGTGTTCTTCTTCATCTACTGGGTGCGTGACCACAACTACAAAAACGCGTGGGGCAACGCAGAGAATCCAAAACTGCTGAAAGGCCCGGAGCGCTGGGGCCGCGGCTTCGGCCAGCTTGCTATTCTGTTTCTGTCGCTGCTACTGCTCCCCGTTGGTCGGCAGTCGGTGGTT
>JASAOD010001903.1:0-82332 GCA_030849845.1 Crithidia brevicula | reverse complement strand
CTTGGCGGGGCCAAGGCGCTTGTGGCCGTGCACCTGGTACACGGAACCCACGCCGCGACGGCAGCTCAGCACAGTCTTACCCATGTTGAAGTGTCAAGTGGGGCAGTAGCAGGTGACAGACACAATGAATTGTGTGTATAGATCAAATCTGTATATTTAAAACAAAAAAGCATTAGGCAGTGAAAAGAAAAAGTTAAGAGACGCGTGAAAGCAGAATGGTAAAGGAGAAGCGATGATCGGTGGTGGGGCAAGAGAGCGAGTTAGTGTATATATACAAGTGTGTCGAAGTTTGACTTTGAAAACGAAGAGAAGTGGACACACGAACAAGTACTTGAACGGCAAGCAACAGAATCAACGTTGGCCGAAGGTCTTTTCGATGCGTGGATCTCCCCACAAGCCGAAAATACTTATTATTCCGTGTGCAAAGCGTCTTACCGCGTTGTTCTAGCGAGAACAAATTAAGGGGAAGTGGAGCGTACAAGGCACATGTACAAACACATACATTTCAGAGCAGCAAAGAAACAAAACTCTGGACAGATGTGGCAAGTTGTCTCAGTGTCGTTGTGCTGCTCAGTTCATTTGTTCCTCTTACCCTTCAGTTTGGACATTTTCGCTATTTTTTGTCTTACTTTACAAAGGTGAAGTCAGAATAGTAGTTAGTCAATAGTGGCGCATATATTGAAGTGTGTGTCCGAGCAAACTTCAAAAGCTCTCTGTTTTCTTTCATTGAAAAAAGCAGTTTGGTAAACAATAACCCTCGCTCAAGGAGAAGAAAAAAAACACCTTACCACATTGCTTTTTGTGGGGGTTTTTTGTTTGTTTGTTTGTTGCTTTAAGTTTCTTCTCTGCTTTTGATAACAATTCCTGTGGACAACGCTGTCTTTGTCCGCAGCCGTTGTGCTCCGCAGTGATTCCTTCCGCCTACACGTGACCCTCCAGCCCAAACTCCGTGATAAAAGGTTGAAGGTCCTCGTTGTAGGTCAGCTGCACAAGGTCGTCGCGGTCCATCAGGTTGAGCGTCATGCGCAAGAGGTCCCACATGCTGCGCGTGGCAATCCGAGAGCCCTCTCCGCTGGGGTTCGTGCCACCCTGCTGTGTCGCGATCGCCTTCACAATTTGCCGGGCTGCCAACTTGTACTGTGACATGTTGCTGTACGCCACGGCCATGTTGTACATGGCCCTCACGTAGCCTGGGTTGATGTCGAGTGCGTGGTTGTACGCCTCCAGCGCCTGGTCAGGGTGGCCGCCGTTGGCCAGCGTGGCGCCAAGCTTGTTCCACATCTTAGCGTCGTCCGGGTGCAGCGCGACGGCCTTGCGGAAGCACTCCGCGGCTTCATCGAACTCGTGCCCGACGTTGTGCAGCACGCCGAGGTTGGTGAAGAGCTGCGGGTCGTTCGGGTTCATCTCGATCGCGGCCACGTACAGTGTGCGGGCCTCGCGCATGCGGGTTGGGTCCGCGAAGAAGAAGGTGTCCTGGATGTCGAGCTCCGGATCTGGCGCGATGGAGATGGAGGCAAGCTGCTCGTACTCGGGGTGGTTCACAAGCCATGCCTTGAGGGCGTCCATCGCGGCGTCGGCGTTGCGCTCGTTCGTGTGCGACACGCTAAGGGCGGCGTGCACGTCGAGATTGCGCGGGTTGAGCTTGCGGGCGTTGTTGAGGGCGATGATCGCGAGCCCGTCCTTCTCGTTCTCGGCCTGCGTCGTCCCGAGCAGCTGCCACGCCTTCTCGTTGTTGTTATCCTTCTGGCACACCGCCTCAAAAGCCAGGGCGGCCTCCGCAAGGTTGCCCAGCTGGAGCATCTCCATGCCCTCCTCAAACGGGGTGTCGCGGAACATGTACGGGTTGTTCGGCTCGAAGGGGTAGTCGGTGTTGTTGGACGCCTTCTGCAGGCGCTCCTGCATCTCGGCGTACTCCTGCGCCCAGTCCTCCACGTCGTTCTCCGCCATGTCCATCTCCTTCGCGTAGGCCTCGGCGTTCGCGTCGACACCTGGCACGTTTGGAACGACGCCCTGCGGCGAGGGCTGAAAGACGCTGGGAGGCATGTTGAGCCCCTCTGCACCGGCCCAGTTCTGTAGGTATTCCGCATCTTCCGGGACGGCCACCTCGGGTCCAGGGCCTTGCACGAGCTCCCCCTTCTCCTCGTCGATCAGTACCTCCTTGTTCTTTACCTGGTCCATGAACTTGTAGAACTCGCTGTCCTTCATTCTCTCCTCCACTGTCTGGTTCTCCGTCCCAGGAGCGGCAAAGGTCTGCACCTGCGAGTAGTCTGTGTTCCACTGCTGCTGGCCCAGCTGGTCCGCCCACGCGCTGTCTTGCGAGGCCGGGGCAAGGTTGACAGGGGTCTGCTGCTGCTGCTTCGGCTGTAGCGCGGAGAGGTTCGACGATGGCTGGTACTGCGTGCGCGGCATCATCATGCCGAAGCCCATGTTGGCTGCCATCATGCCCTGGCTCATCATGGCAGAGTTCATCATGGCGGCCTGCTGCTGCTGCTGCTGCATCCCCATAAACTGCTGTTGCTGTGGGGGGCCGGCCATGGCAAATCCTTGGACGGGCGCAGGCATGCCTTGGTGCTGCTGAAAAGCCTGCTCCATCTCATGCTGCTGACGCATGGAGTGCATGGCTTGCTGCTGCTGCTGCTGAAAGTTCTGGGCCCACTGCGCGGCCATCATCGGGTCAGCCCCTGCGAACTGCGCATTGGCCATGAGTGCGTCCTGCTCCGACATGCCCCCCGCCATGGGGATGCCACCGTGCATCATTCCGGCATCCTTGGAGAACTGCTGCCCCAGCTGCATACCGGTATTGCAGTCCATCTTTGCCTCGTGCTCTCTTTGCTAACACGCACGAATAGATGTGTGTCTGTGTATATGATGGCTGTCGATACTTTTTGTTGGTGGTGTTGGGATCCGTAGCTTTTTTTTTCTTCTTTGATCTCCAGTGTTGTCTTGAAACCGGCAACACTCGGAGAATACGTTTAATGTAGAAATACAAATAACAACTCGCGATGTTATCACTCTTTACCTCTTTTTATTTTTTTATTTTTTGATGGTTCGCGTTTCACTAGAATAGCAACTGAGTTTTTTTGATCCACGAGGGATACGGACAAATCAGCAAAAGCGGGTTGTGGAGGCAAGAGGCGAAAAGGAGGGGAGAGGGAAGGAAATGAGAGAAGCAGCTGCACAAACCTGATGCGCATAGAGGATTTTGAAATGTGTAGACATCTACATCCTTATTTGGAAGTCAGAACAAAAAATACCAGCAAGAGCAAGCCCTGCGCTGCTTTTGTCCATCGCGAGGAAAGGGCCATTCTGTCTGCTTACTCAGACGCACAGGTTTTGGCGTGCGTGCATCTCCTTGTTTGCATTCTCCTCCAGGGCGCCCCAGAACATTCGTTTCCGTAAACGAATCAAGTGCGCACTTGACAATAACGGCAGACAGCACGCAATGGGAAACGGAAGCTGAGAAAAAGTGCCAAGTGCTAATGTGACTTTGATTTGCCCAACAGTAAAACTGTGATCATTATCTGATTTTATTTTTTCTTAGTCAATAGGGGACTGTAAGGAGAAACGTTTTTTTTTTTTTTTTTAACAACAACAACGCTGATGCTCTCGATCAGATCTTAAAAACCATCATTTTTGTGTTTACCTTGATCTTTAATCACAAGTCCCGGAGATAAAAACAAAAACACACTCCTTTAGCCTTCTTTTGATCCAATGCGTTTTGAGAAGGCTTCATTAGTAAAGCGAGGCAGACAGCCAAGAATAAGTCAGCATAGAAGACGTCATCGGACCCAGCATTGATCCAGCCCTTAGGGGGCATTCTGTTTAGCACCAACCAAGCAGAGAGCAAACGCGTGAGTTTTTTGTTTTTGTTTATAATATAGATCAAGTATGAAAGAAGTCGTCCTTCTTCTCTCACCATCTGTGTCGCTTGCTTCGTAGAACAGCACCGACAGCTTTGAAAGGGGAAAAAAAAAAACGTCAGCCTGTCGGCAGCTCTGTGAATTATCGTAGACAACAATAATAATAAAAGAGAAAGTGAGGAAAAATAAAAACATAGACAAACATTCCCACACTTGCGTTCACTCTTGCCAACGCTGCTTCTTCCCCGGTGGTAAAAAGAGCCTCCTAGCGCTTCTTTCTCTCCCTCCGCTACTTTTTTTTTAGTGGCGGACTCTCACGCACAGCTACTAACAAAAAAAAAAACCTTTGCTGTTGAACACCTTTCGCTTTGGTCTCCTCACCTAGCACTGTCTTTAACATTCCAAAGCACTTGTGATGAAATGTTTGTTCGTTTCTTTTTCTCTTTTGGTGCACCAAGCGTCTCCTTTTAAGCTTTACTTTTTCTCACTCGCACGAACTTCCTTTTTTCTGACTTTTCTTTTGCGTACTATGGAGAAAGACGTGGCGCTGTGCGATGGAAAGAGAGAGAGAGAGAGGAAGCATTAACAAGCATGTCGCCAAAATATACGTAAGAGGAGGTAAGTCAGCAAATTATTTTCAAAAATGCAGCCGAGGAGAAGCGGCTTAGTTTTGCTCAGCTTGCCGTCTGCCTCGCACGTGATTGCTCCTGAAAAAAGAGCAAACCGCGCGCGGACGTGCTCACAGACAAAAACAAAAAATGAGCTTCCCCATGTGCAGATAAATAAATTAAACACTTTTGCTTAAGTCGGTCGACGCACATCCTCAAAAACAAAGCGTCATCTCCTCAATGCCTTCATCCCTAGTACTCGCGGCTAGTCGTGTCTGCGAGCTCCTTGAACCACTGCACCGCCTCCTCCAGCGTCTTGTTGCCCAGCCGCTTCTCACCACGAGCGCGGATGTTCACACTGGAGCTCTCCATCTCCTGCTGGCCCACCACCAGGATGATGTTGTAGCGCGCCGTCTCGGCATTGCGGATCTTCTTGTCGAGCGTAGAGGCGCCAACGTCCACATCCGTGTAGAAGCCGGCATCGAAGATCGTATCGCGCACCTTCTGCGCGTACTCGTAGCACGGGCCCGACACGGGCACCACCATCACCTGACGCGGGCTCACCCAGAACGGCCAATCACCGCCGTAGTGCTCGCACAGGATGGCGATCGAGCGCTCTAAAGAACCCATAATTGCGCGGTGGATCATGACCGGACGCGCCTGGTTCGGGTCGAGCGTCAGGTCAATGCCGAGGTCGCGCACCGCAGCTTCGTAGGTGCCCGGCTTCGGCTTCGCGCTCACCTCAGCAGCGGCGGGGGCGGCAGCGTTGCTTGTTGCGGGGTCGGCATGCTTCGTCTTATCTTCGGCGGTGGGAGCCTCCGCAGCCGCGCCGTCCTTCTCGGATTTGGGCAGGGTGTACTTCAGACCGAAGCGGTTCGGCAGGTTAAAGTCTAGCTGGATCGTGGCGCACTGGTGGCGACGCTTCAGAGCGTCCTCGACGACGATGTCGATCTTGGGGCCGTAGAAGGCGCCATCGCCGGTGTTCTCGGTCCAGCCCTCGCCGTCGTTGACGGGGCCCTTCCACGCGTTCGGGTCCTCGCCGCGCTCGGCCTTCTTCATCAGCGCCTTCATCTTCTTCACCGCATCGGGCCTGCCATCGAAGTGGAAGGTCTTGCCGGCGCGCATCGGGTCGGGCAGCTCCGCCGGGATGCCGCAGAAGCGGTTAAGCGCAGTGCACAGCTGCGACTCCGCCTCGTCCCAGATGGCATCCGAGCCGAGCTTGTTTTCCGGGCGGGTGGAATGGCAGAAGAAGAACTTGAAGCCCATCACGCCGTACACATCGCTAAGGAACTGAAGCGCGGCCTCAATCTCATCGGTGACCTGGTCCATGCGGCAGAAGATGTGCGCGTCGTCCTGCTGGAAGCGGCGCACACGCGTCAAACCGGTCAGTGCGCCGCTCAGCTCGTTGCGGTGCAGCACACCAAAATCGGCGTAGCGGATCGGCAGCTCCCTGTAGGAGTGCTGCTGCGAGGCAAACATGATGCAGTGGCCAGGGCAGTTCATGGGCTTCAGCCCGTACTCCTCCTTCTCGCACACGGTGCGGAACATGTTCTCGGCGTACTTCTCCCAGTGACCAGACACCATCCACAGCTTGGATGAGTACATGTTGGGCGAAATCACCTCCTGGAAGCCGCGGCGGCGGTACTGCTTGCGCATGTGCTCCACGATGGAGTTGTAAATGCGCGCGCCGTGCGGCAGCCAGAAGGCGCTGCCGGGCGACACCTCGTTGAAGTTGAAGAGTGCCTGCTGACGGCCAATCACACGGTGGTCGCGCTTCGCCGCCTCCTCCTGGATCTTCTTCCACTCCACCAGCATCGGGTTCTTGGGGAAGGAGATGCCGTACACACGCTGCAGCACCTCGTTCTCCGCCTTGCCCTCAAAGTACGAGGACGAGTTCTTAGTGACGGCAAAGGCCTTCACGCGGCCGGTGTCGGGGACATGAGGACCGCGGCATGGGTCGATCAGCATACCGCAGCGGTACACGGTGCATGTGGAACCGTCCTGCACCTTGCTGGCGAGGATCTTACTCTTGAATTCGGTGTAGTTGAAAAGGCGCAGCGCGTCCTCCTTGGCGACCTCGAGGCGCTGATAGGGCACCTTTTGCTTCACCAGCTCCTGCATGGCGGCCTCGATCGACTTGTAGTCCGACTCCGACACCGGGCGGTTCGTCATGCCCTCGTAGAAGAAGCCGCCCTCCTCCAGTGCGGGACCGACGGACAGCTTGGTGTCGAAGATGCGTTCCAGCGCGTAGCCGAGGACGTGCGAGGAGCTGTGCCAGAACACCTCCCGCGCCTCCTTGTCGTCCCAGTCGAGCAGCTCGAGGCTGCAGTCACCCTCGAATGGGCGGGTCAGGTCCCAGAGCTGGTCGTTGACGCGGGCCACGATGACCTTGTCCGGCAAGGAGTTGGAGAGGCGCTTGGCAATGTCGTAGGGGCAATTCACCCAGCTCTCCGCCTCCATCACCTTGTCGTCCGGCAGGGTGACCTTGATGGGGGCCTTCATCGACTCATACCGGTTCTGCTGCTCCTGCCAGAGACGCTCAAACACCTCGACACGGTGCGTCCAGAAGTCCGGCTGAGGCAGCGTGGCCAAGTTCACCGTCGTCTCCACATTCTTCTTCTTTCCAGACATGGTGGTCTTTGAAGCGGAGTGAAGTGGTAACGTGCAATGACACGACAAAAGGGGGTTGCAGCCTCGGTTGCTCGCAGAGTAAAGGCGTGTGGCACAGAGAAGGCGGGGTGGTGTCCAGAGAGCAGCTCTGCAGAATACTCGAAAGGACTTCAGTTTTGAGAGTGGAAAGGGGGAGACTACACCGGGAAGATAAACGGTGTAGCTACTCACTCCTGTTTTACTTTAGTGCGCGTGTGCGTGTAGTTTTTAATTGAAAATCTCCCGAAGGAGAAGAGAAGAGGAATGGAAGCGGGTGGGGTCTCCTGTTGCGAATGCTGAAGACTGAAGGATGGAAGTTGAATGTACATGAAACGGAAAGCGTAGTAAATAGTCGCAATGTGGCAAAAGTGGAGAAAAAGAAAGGGTAAGAGTTTGAAGAAGAAGTAGAGAAGAAAAACAAACAGAAAGAGAGAAGGAAAATACAGCATTGGAGTTTGTCTCTCTTTCCTCGTGAATTTACAATCGCGGTACCGCCCTATCAGATAGTGATTCGCTGCATTAGCGCGCTTTTTAGGTGGCGTGAATGACATACACGCACCGGGAAAGATAGATACATACACATTTGAATGGGAAGTGCGGACAGCTTTTCATCATTATTATTTTTCTTTTGATCTACTTTATCTGCTTGAGTGTCCTGGTTTGTGTTTTCCTTCTTTTTCTTTTATTTTTTGTGGAAGGTGGTTTGAGGATATTACACGTGATTAAGCTTATTCCGCCTTCCTGTTCACTTCGCCGATCGTTCTGTGAGGCAACAGAGAAAATACTGTACAATGCACACAAACATACGCTTACACACACATATGTGGTTGCTCAAGAGAGCCTACAAGAGACTCCTCAACACCACCACCAGCAAATGGAAGCAAAGAATCAATAATAATCCAAGACTTGCGAGGAGAGGGCTGCTTCTAGAAACCACTAAGGTGAAAGCCATCAATCGTTGCCTCTTTCCCTCGTTTGCCTTGCTTCTTTGCTTTACATATATATGTATTGCAAACACGCTCTCACTTCAGCCCTGCGGCGTGTGTCTTCTTCCCTGATTTAATGCGGGACTTCTTCGCTGCCAGTTCGGGCTTGCGCTCAGCCGCGCGCTTCATGCGCCGCTCGCCTGTCGCTACCTTAGCTTTCTTCGAAACTGCTGCGGTTTCAACAGCCTCATCTGACTGCTGCTCCTGCTCGCGTTGCTCTCGTTGCTGTCGTTTGCCTTTGCGCTGTTGCTGCGCCTGCATCGCCATGCGGCGGTAGGCCTCGTTCATCGAGCGCTCCTCCCGCTGCGCCTCCACCTCCGCAGCGCGGCGCGAGCGGCGCTTCCCCTCGGCCTCCTCCAGCAGCGAGTCCCACGTGAAGTCATCCATAAACCTAACGGTCCACAGCTGACCGTAGCACTTGCGCTGGCGCTTCACGTCGACGGGCTGGCCGTTTTTGCACGCCGCTGCGTTGCGCGCGTCATCGGCGGTGGTGAACTCCATCCAGCCCTCCTTGTACTGTAGAGGGAGCAGTGCGCCACCAGGTCGGCGTGCCTTCTTGGGAAAAGGAATAAACTTCATACGGCGAATTTCGCCGTATTGATTAAAGTGCAGGCGAACTTCCTGGGGACGCATGTCGCGAGGAACGGTGTTGAAGTACAAAACACCACGCTGCGTCGACGGGGTGTAACGCTCCTCCCTGAGGAAAGACATCGTGCTGAAAGACCAGGTATGAGCTTCTGCTACGATTCGCAAGCTTTCTTTTTTTGTTGTGTGTGTGTTTGTATCAGAATGCGAAAGAGTGGAAAGAAAGGAGGCTCAAATGAAGAATTGAGGAAAAGAAAAGAAGGAGGTGAAGTCGAAGATGAAAAGAAAAGGGGAAAAAGTTTGACTTGAGAAGCTCAGCACTGATGAATAGAAAAGCATGGCAAATAAAACTAAAAGCAGGAGCGAGCTAAACGATGTGGTCACTCTTTACCAAGGACAATGTAGAGCAAGCATTAGGAAAGAAAAAACGATGCGAATAGCTGCGGAAATCTGGCGAACACAAGGCCTCATGGTTTATCAGGGGCTCGGACATCAAGAAGCCCACAATGGCTTCGTGGAGCTAAAATTTCCGGTTCAGCTTACAAGGCAGCCGCTGCGCTGAACTTAACATTCTCCATCTCTTTACCGTGCTTCTTTCATCTGCGCTACTTTGAAACATACTCACCCAAACACGTACATCATCGAATGCCTCTTTTGTGCTGGGCGTTTCATAAAGCACTGTGTAACTTTTCTCCTTTCGTTTACTATTCAATACTTTATTTATTGGGCGCTGTTGTCGTTGTTGTTGTTGTTTTTTCTACTTCAGAAAGCAAATTATCTCTGGCTTAAGCAGGTTCATCAGAGAAGAAAAAGAGAGGAAAAAGGCAGAAGGGAACACATAGCGATTAGCCGCGGTGGGCCACATATTCACTCGTAGAGAAGACACCAATACTTAGACTCACACAAAATAAATAAAACCCCGTTTGTTTGTTGTTGTTTTTTTGCTGCTCTTGATCACTTCCATTAAGAGGCAGAACAGGAAAGAAACAGTGGCCCAGAAAAAATTAACAAAGGTCTGGTACAATTTTCATTTGGAGAAGCAGGAGGGCTGCCTCCGCGAATAACAAAGATAGATACTACAGTAAAGAATCCAAGAAAACACAGAGAGAGAAAAAAAACATGTATACCCCACCGTCGTGAGAAAAAAAGAGAGTAATTTGTTTCTAAAAGAGAACATGAGTGTTCCGCAACCGTCATGTATGACGTCGTTTTTTTCTTTTTTACTATTTGCTTCAGATGAAAGCTGGTTGTCCTTCCTTTCCATCGTAAAGCTACCAGCAGCTGGGATAGATCACAGTAAAGGAAGAAGGGGGGGAACAGAGAGAGAGAAAGGAACATTCCGAGAAAGAAGGAAAAGAAAATATGCAGGCAAAAATCGACGGAAACAATGGCAACAAAAGTAAGTGTGCAAAACAGCAGCTTCTCGACAGCAAAGATTATTGGTGTTGTTGTGGTTTTAGGATGCGAGCCACCATCCTTTGAGCAACACCAGCGCAGAATGTTAGGAACACTTAAAAAAAAAAATGTGTTCATATGAGCCAAAAAAAAAAAAAAAAAGGTTTGAGAAAAGAAATCTATTATATACAATCTCATTCACTAAGACCAGGCAAGGTCGTCTACAGAAGGCGTGAAACGAAGAGCACATGCACAACTCAAGAGAATGAATAAGAGGAAGAGGAGAAAAAAAAAGTCGAACTTTCATCTAGATGGACTACTAATAGGTGTAGTCTCCATGCGAGCGGAAGCTGGTCGGCGGAGTCGCCGGGGGCCGCGGCTGCTCTTGTTGGTGATGTGCCTCCTTGGCAGGGCCCGATGGCGGCCGAGAGCGCGGCACGGCCGGCGCAGTCGTAGTGGTAGCGGTGCCGGTAGAGGACTCGTGATAGGACTTCACCAGGTTCTCGGAAGAAGCAGTGCGCACCTTGACGGGCACCGCCGTAGGCGTACGCGACGCCGGGGCGGGCCGGGTCGCGTTGGAGATCTCCGCTGGAGGTGGTGTGGAGTTGGGGGTGTGAGACGCGCTGCTGGAACCGCCACCGCGCTGCTTCGCACGGATGCGTTTGTTGAGCTCGCCGCTGAGCAGCTCCCCCAGCATCAGCGCCTTGACCGGCGAGGGGGTGATATCGTCGTAGTGCACGGGGGCTAGGTAGGCGAGAAAGACGGAGACGCCCTCGTACACGGGAGGGGCCGGCGGCACGAGCGTCTTTCCCTTTGGAGAGCCTCGCTCCGGTGTTTCGTTGTTGGCGACCGCACTGCCGCTCTTGGTGTGGCTACGTATCCGCGATTCCCCCAGCTGCTCGTGTTGGAAGACGATGTGCCACCGATCGCGGTCGCTGGTGATGACGTGAATGTTCACGCGGAAGCAGCGGGCGGCTGCGTTCAGGCAAAGCTCATCGCCCCACGTGCCCTGCTCCTTCATCGCGGAGAGGTAGGCGCGCCACTCCGCCTCCCCATCAAACAGAATAGAGTAGTCCTCGTGGTGCAGGTTCATGTACGCCGTGGCGAGTGAGCGGACGAGGTAGTGCAGACGCGGCTGACCAAAGAGCTGGTTGGCCAATGCGCTGAAGAGGCAGTTGCCGTCGGTCTTCTGCACGTTGCGGGAGATGTTGAGGCGGGTCAGGCGGCCCTGCAGGCGCTTCTCATTCCCCGCAATCTCCTTCTGCCGCGACCGCTCCTCCAGCGTCTGGGAGTCGTTCACGCCAAAGACGACCTCGTTGGCGCCAACACCGGCCGCTGCACCGCTGCCGCCCACACCGTCGTCCCCGCCGGTGCCAGCGTCGTTGGCGCTGCGGTGCGCCGTCACGAGCTCGGCGTACTTCTCCTCCTTCTCAATCTTCGCCTGCCCGTCTAGGACATCCTCGGGTGTGTTGTAGTTACCGCAGGTCGGGCAGTAGCGTAGGCCGTCCTCGCCGCGTGCCATGTGGTGCAGCGCGGTGCAGTGCGAGCACGCCCAGTACCGGGGCTGGTGGCAGGACTGGCAGCGATCGCCGTCGAGAGTGTTGAGGGCGCCGCAGTCCCGGCAGTTCCAAATCCGGTGCATCTCTCCGTTGGAGCAGCGATTCGACGAGCTCTTCGTCAAGGGCGTGTTGGACGCGCCGATGGGACAGAGCAGCTTGCAGACGGGGCAGCGCACCGTGCCGGGGTTGACAAAGCCGCACGCCTCACACTCGCGTGCAAGGGCGACGTTGAGGAAGGTGCAGCGCGGGCAGCCCCACATCGACTTGGCGCTCGTGATGGCGCCGCTGGCCTCGCCCCTGTGCCCCGAGGCCGAGACGCGGCGCTGCGCCTCCTCCTCGCGGCGCTGCCGGATCATGGAGGAGTTCATCACAAAGGACGCACGCTGCGGCTCGATGATTTCTCCGTAGGTGCTGGCGAGGGAGTCGTCGCCCAGCGAGGCAGTCGAGGCGCTGCGCTCGTCCTCGATCTTGTAGATGAGCTTCAAGAAGGACGCGTCGCTCTTACGGCGGGCAGGGGTGTCAACGATGGGCAGCAGCAGCGACAGGTAGGAGATGCGGAAGCACTGAAAGCACAGAAAAATAACGCCCTGCAGGCGAAAGCGCAAGGAGCTGTTGCGGTTGCAAAGCCAGCAGACGCGGGTGCCGGACTTTGTGGAAGGGGCGCCAGCAACGGCGGTGGTGGTGGCGGTGGGTGCGGTCGTTGAAGTCGCAACAGCGGTGGCAGAAGCGCCATCACCCGCGTTGAGTTTCTCTCGCTCCACCTTGCGGTCCAGCATCTCATCTAACAACTCCATTATGGCAAGCTACAATTGGAAAAGGAAAAGAAAAAAGGAGGGTCGAGATGTGGTACAGAACGATCGTTTTAAAAAAGAAAAGAGAGAAGTCCGAACTAGACGACTGCAAGAAAGAAAAAGAAACAGAAGGGCTATAGGATTTTTATCTTGTTGCTGTTTTTCAATTAGATACAGCGAACGAGCACGCAACAGTCGTTGACGGCTCTGTCCTTTTTGAGGCTGCTCGTAAAGGCTTGAAAAGGTAAATAATGTCAGTATGAGCGCTTCACGTGCCTCACACTGGGACGACACCGACACGCAGTTTCCCCTCGCCTCCACCCCGCTGTATTTTCTTGCCGCTTGCAAAAGTGAGCTGCTGCAGGAGTTTCCCCAAAAAGCTCCGGATTGAGTGGACCCCACGTTGTCGTTTGTGTCCTATTGCTCTATATGTGTTTGTGTGTTAGAGAGGAAGGGAGGTGCGTAATACTCAAAAGTACTCTAGAGATTTAGAGAAAAACAAAGCGCTCAATTGCAAAACTCGGTGTGTATTGAGCACATTGCGCGAAGCACCATTCAGACGAACGTGCGACAAAGAAGCACAATGAACAGATGAGAAAAGAATGTCAAAGCACAGATGGAGCAAAGGGACGGAAAAGAAAAGACTGTAAGGTTGACAAGCAAGGACATGGTGCAAGCCAGTGCACAAAGGTACGTTGGCGTTCACCAGTTACAACGCTCTCTCACCGTTGGTGCTAACAGGCGACCAGATACGCATGTATCGAAGCGAAACCTTTCACACAAGAGTTCTTATTAACGTCATAACGCCAGCAATGACAACGTAAAACCAGACGGAGAGGCCACTTTGCGCGTTCGTACGTCCACATGTATGCCTTTGTACGAGTCCATGCCAGCGTGTCCTCCACACGGAAGGGCATGCGCTCTCAATGAGGAAGGCGCAATTTGAGTAGAGCTCATTACCACCCGCGATGCGACGCAGCGAGTGCCAAACTTTACATTTGAGCGGATCTCTGTTTCAATCAGACACAAGCGTCTTTTCGGAAGCTTCTTTTTCCCTCTAACTTGTGTGTGTGTGTGTGTATACTTAAAATATATTGTGCCATAGACTGACTTACCTAAGATTGTGTTCGTTGAGACAGAGCAAGAGCACCACAACAAAAAAAAAAAGGTCAACAGAGAAATCCTCGTTGACTTGGGAAAAAAAGTCGAACGAATCAACGGCGTTTTACTCTGCCCCCTTTTTTCCCTTGTCGACTCCTTAAAACACCTAACGTCTAACATGGTGCGTTTTCTTTTTCTTATATGTTCTCTCCCTTTTTCCTTCCCTGAAGCGAGAGCAGACGAGCAGATGGGAAGGAAGTTCTCCTGCAGCGCACATGTTTCCTAATTGTTTAAGAAGTAAGCGAGAAAAAGTCGTAAACGAAAAAGTTATAAATAAATAAAAAAGGCGAGGGAATAAACTACACACGGCTCTGTTGTTCTCTTCAAAACAAAACAAAACACCATTAAAGGCGATTTCGCCTTTTCCTACAAAAAATCAAACAAAAGAGAGGAAGAAAGCCTCATTTCCTTTTTTCGAAAAAAAAGAGGGTAAGAAAAAGCGAAGTGAAGACGGCAGCTATAGAAAGAACATTGAGCTGAAAACAAGGGTGAAAAGAAGCTTTTGAGCGGCCCCCACGCTAAACACACCACGCCTTGTCTTCCCCCTGGCGCCTCCCTTCTCACTCTCTCCTCCTTCTCCTCTCCATCCCGCATCCGGTGACTAGTACCAGTACTTGTACGACCAGTGCTGGGTCCAGTCGTAGTTCGGGATGCCAGAGATGTAGCCCAGGTAGCTGTACACGGGCTTGCGGCCGTAGAAGTAGTGCTGGAGAACCTCCTGGACGTTGGTGCCGGTGGTGTCGTCAATGCGATCGTACATCTCCGTCAGCGGCACGCGGCGGCCGTAGTGGAGCACCTGGCGGCCGATATCCTTTGCCGAGTTGGCGCTACCGTCCATGTTGAAGAGCAGCTGCGCCTTCATGTTCACCTTGGCCTGCGCGAGCTCGTTGTCGTGCAGCATCTTCTGCGCGAAACGGCACCACTCGGCAATCGTGTACTGCAGCACCTCCACAATGACGCCGCCGTCGCCCGGGCCACCCTGCGCCTGGCGAGCCACGACGTACATGCCGCACAGGCCGACGTCCTTGTAGCTGTGCAGGAACGGGTTCGCGGTCTCGATGGACTTCTCGTTGAAGTGCGTGTTCGTCGGCGTGGAGTGGTCCAGCGAGGAGAAGGTCTTCAGCACACGATGCATCGCGTGCTGGCCGAGCTCGTGCTGGGAGCGGTGGAAAGAGCCGGGGATCTCGCAGGCGAGGGCGAGAGGGATGTTGTCCTCGCACGCCGCGCCGCACGTCTCGAAGGCCCAGCCGACGTTCACGGTCTTGTAGCGCAGGTTCCACATGCGGTACTCGCCGCCCACGTAGCGCGACTCCGGCATCGTGATCGCCTTCTCCGGGGTCTTGGCGACGTCGCCAAAGTAGCTCTGGGCGGCCTTCTCGAGGACAGTGTGGTCAACGCCACCGCTGCCCACCACCACCACGCGGTTACCGGCCAGGGTGCTGGCACGGTACTGGCGCATCTGCTCCGCCGTCACCTTCTTCACGCCCTCCTCGGTACCGTAGAGGGGCGTGCCCACTCCGTATGGGGTGCTGTCAAAGGCGCAGCGGTGAAGGTTGTCCATGCAGATGTCGTCCGGGCGCTCCTCGAAGAGGCGCTGCTCCTCGTGCACCATCGCGCGTGCCTTCACGATGTCCTCGTCAGCGAGGCGGGCGTTGCGCACGACATCGGCCAGCAGACCAACAGCGCGGTCGGTGTTCTCCTTCGCCACCTTCATGTAGAGGTAGGTGTGCTCGCGGCCCACGTCGACCTCAAGCTGGCCACCGAGCTCCTCCACCGCCTTCGCGATCTGCGCACCGGACTGGTTCGCCGTGCCGAGGAAGCCGCACTTCTCAAGCACGCGGGCCGTGCCGGCGTAGGCAGCGGGCTCGTAGCGGGAGCCGGAGTCCATCCAGACGCCGACGGTCGCGATCTTGGAGAGCGGGTTCTCCTCCGCGGCCACACGCACGCCATTGCCGAGGGTGGAGACGTTGGTGGGGGGCAGCTTGCTCAGCACGTCGCGGAAGGCAGCCGAGGTGGCGTGGTTCGACGCCGGGCGCGCACGCTGCACCAGAGTGGAAAAGCTAACGGACATTCTTTATCTCTTGTTGTCGTAAGTGGATGCTCTTGTTCCTTTGTATAAAACCAACGCAAAAAGTAAACAACAAAGAGCTGAGAAAAAAAAAAAGTACACCTGAAATAATATTCACTCTCTCAACCACTATTGTTTTAAGAACCTTAGCCCTGTGAAGTTCTGTACCACCTCAGATAGTTTGTCCTCTAAGAACAAGGAAAGAAAACGAAAGGCTTTTTTTTAAATATTCTACTGCGTTCTTACTTAACTACTGCATGTATGTGTATTTGCATATCGTGGTGATCAGAGGCAGAACAAAGAAGGGAAAGAGGGAAAGTGAAGAGCAGTTTAACCAAAATGAACGAGTACAGGCTGACGGAAGGACACATGCATCACTTTCGGGAGAAAAAAAAAAGACAGCGAAATACTTACGATTGTGTATGGTGAAAGACAGCAGCATGCGTCAGCTTTCAATTCAGAGCCGCTATGCTCGCAGTTAGCGTTTGACTACTAAATTGTACTTGAGAAAGGGCAACAGACGTACTGTTGTGTTTCTTCGATAAAAAAAAACCGCAGGCACAAACAGAGTTGCCTGTTGGATGCGCACTGCGGCTAATTTTTTTTTTTTGTCTCCACCTAACCGTTTGGCCCTTTCCAAATACATATGTATTTCTTTCTTCCCAGTCCTTACTGTTGTCGTTGTTTGGATTGTTTGTCTTTGTAGGAGGATTTAAAGCACTATAAGGAAAGCACCTTTTCCGTAATAGACCCACAGGAGTGATGAGTCTGGCAAAAGCGCACTGAAAAAAAAAGGGATTTTTTTTTATCTTCTTAAGAGATAAGTGCCACTACTTTCTGCCATTCTTGTTATTTTTGTTTTTGTTTTTGTTAGTTTGTGTGTGTGTGTGTGTGTGTGATCGAAGTGCTCCTCATCGTAGGGGCATGCGCACTGTGCCGCGCTTCGGCAGCCTCAGTGACTCCTCTCTGGCATGCAGCAATCAAGTAACGCAAGGGAGACCTATTTTGCCCTATTCAAAAAGAGAAGAAGAAAAAAAAGTAAAACAATAAGTCGTGCTAAGTGAGATGTCAATAAAAATAGCGTTTAATTTAGCAACACGCCAACAATGGCAATCGCTGATGTACTTGTCATACTTGAAGTATCCTCACATTTGCTTGCAAGCGCTGCAGAGCATGAAGAACAGAAAGAGAGGAAGAAAAAAAGCAATTATCAATAGGGGTCGAATAAACAAATGAAAAAGGATGTTTGGGTAGTATTATTTTTGTTTCTCCTTTTGACAACTACCAGATAAAGAAAAAGAGCAAACAATTGACGCGTTTGTCCGCGTTGGCTACAGTTTTCCTCAGCATGTGGATTTTGATGTGTGTTGTTATTCAAACGAAATGAAAAAAAGCGAAACTGAAGAATATTTTTTTTGTGTGTTCACTCCCCGCAGACACACTAAAAGATCCTTAGGAAAAAGCACGACAACAATTCCAAAAGCCTGCGAGGAAATTAAAGCAGAGAGGAAACTGCAAGAGACTTGCTTTTTTTTCTCGCCGACTTCGATGTTTTGCGATACCAAGTCGTGAGAAATAAAAATCGGAGATGGAGTGAAGCTAAAAGGGAGAAAAAATAAAGCACAGCAGAACCGGCCCTTCATTGTCGGCTATGTTCTCCTCCATTTGCTTTTTCTCATGTTAGCTTTCATGCTTATCGCTCGACTTCGCAGGCGCCTCCTGCGGCAACTTCTCGATGCCTACAGCAGTGCGGAACATCACACCGATGTGCGAGAGGTCGCAGAAAGGTGCGTTGTCAGTGTGCTTGCAGCGGCACATCAAGTACTTCTTTGTCTTGTCCACCGTGAACTCTTTGGGCTGCAGCTCCGTCTTGTGCTCCTCATTGTACGCGCGGTGCGAACCATCACAGAAGGGCTGCTTCTTGCTCAGTCCGCAGGCGCACCAGTAGTACTTCTTGCCCGCCTGCAACTCCAGCGAGCATGGTATTTTGTTTGGGATGGCCACAATGCGGCGCGGGTTCGTTGGATCCACCTTCGTCTTCCACGATGCAGCCAGCACACGGCACGCACGCATCTTTTTTTCTTTTTTTTTGGTGTTGTTATTGTTCGAGTGGCTCGCTTATTAAAGAAGGAGAGGAAGGTGAGGGAGAGCTGCGAAACTGCACGCTAGACAATTGACCTTTTATCTGTGGTGCGTATGCGTCTATGTCTCTCTGTATTTGTGTGCGTGTGTGTGTGTGTGTGTCCGGTTGAGGGGAAAAAGACGGAGAGAAGACGCTACACAATCTGGCTACTATGTAGAAAAATGGGAATACAGATAATATCAGAAAAAGAATATCAAATTAAAAAGGAAGAGATGAGAGTCTCACGAAATGGGTGTGACGGTGCAGAGGGCGATGCGGTCTGCGAAGGAGAGGTCGCGATGGTGTGACATGTGGAGCAGGAAAAGAAAGTGAATTAGAAAGAAAAGGACGATGATAACGAAGGGGAACGCACATGAGAAACACAGACGCTGCTAGGGCTTCACACGCCCCTTTCTCATTCAACAGCACAGACACACAGAAGTCATAGCTGGAAGAGTACACCCTTCTCTTCCACTTCGCGAAGTAATCGACAATAAGAATCAACTGCAGAGCACACTTCGCGACTACTATACTTTGACAGACTTCTCTTGTCCTTCATTCAGGGCCCCATTCGGTAAGTGATACTCTGTACACTTGAAGGAGCATTGGATCACTGATAGACTTTCTTTCTGTGTTCATCCTTGTAGAATGCTTTCCTATTTTCGATACAATCAGCGGTTTCTCCTTTCGAGCAATAAAGTGAGGAAGAAAATACAAAACGCAACAGCAACACCCAGCGGCTTTGGAACATAAAAGAGGCATCGGAAAAAAAAACGTAGTGAGAAGAAGACTTAGCAAACATGTGTAAACACAAAAGGAGTACAAAATCGCACACCCACGCAGAACGAAAAGAGAGGGCAGTGTAAGGAAGGTCAATATATCGCGTAAAAGGAAAAGCGAGCAGAGAAAACAGGCAGAAAGTGTGTCTTCAATCACAAAGCTAAAAGCTGGTTTTTCGAATTTTTTTTGTGTATTTACTCTTTTGGTTGTTGTTTTTCAGCTCTCACATATCTGTGTATCAAACAAGTCGACGCAGGGATATAGTCAGCAAATACATAGTTAAGCAGCAGAAAAAAAATGTCCTCTTCACTATTATATATATATATATATATGTATTTGCCAATAGAACTCTGTTGTCTATGAGCAGCCAGAAAGGTGCCGCACTCAGTATTGGTTTTGATGATGACTTCCTCTCGGCAAGCACATCAGACGTGTTCGGCTTCGACCGCGACGAGGCCTAGTCAAATAATAAAGGTTTGTACTTGGACCCAGCAAAAATACAAAACAAAATAAAATACGGGTGGAATGAAAGGAAGGAAAAAAAGATAAGCAAACAGAAAAAAAAAAACAATTAGCCGAGGGTTCGGAGATGCATGCTGTATACAAAAGAAGCATGTTCGTCACAACGAAAGACAATACAAGGAGTGACGTGAAAGGAGTAGGGGCTTCATGTAAGCCAATCTCTTTTGGATGCGGCAGTAAACAAGATCCTGTCGCTCGCTTGATTATAAGAAGAGCAACTATATATATAAATAAAGGTTGGCTGCTCACTATAGAGGGTCTACCTCACAAAAACTTGTACTTTCGTGTGAGTGAGGTAGAGAGAGCACTGACCAGGGCTTTGGCTTGCACAATAAAAAAAAGCTGCTTAGTGGAAGTGCGTGGCAAGCAAAGATGTTGTCTTGTCGACGTTTTGTTTTGATAGGCAGAGGACTACCAATGCGGATCGAGAAAAGATGAGAGGCCGCTGCTATCTACTGTTTGTGTCGACAAGAAACTGTCGCACAAAATAAAATGAGTTCAGGTTTTACAATACGTCAAAAACAGAAGAAAGAAAAAATGAAGGTGTGCTTCCAACCCGGCTTTGGGGTTGCAGGAACGCGAACTCATACTGCCTCTTAAGCATTACGGCACAAGCTCCATCCCCTACTCTTCAAAGGTACTTCATAGTATACCTTCATTTGTTTTATTTTTATTTTTCAATTGACTCTCCCTTTTCGTTGTTGTTGTTTTTCGTTGTACGCCTGATTTCTTCCACACCGCCGTTTTGATCCGCTGCTCCTCTGCCACAGTGCGCTTCTGTGTTCAAAGTGTCTACTTGAAGTTATTTTAAAAAAATAAACCTTGAGAACGGAAGCGAACAGTAGTCGAACAAATGGAGGATTCTTTCTGACTCTTTCTGTCTCCTGAAGAGGAGTAGCTCAAACTCTGATGACGCGCAGCAGAATGCGGCGAGTGAAGAAAGAAGAGAGCTAAGAAATACATCAATGACAACATCGGGGAGGCAAGAAAAAATAATGAAAAGAAAAAGGCGAGCGAATATAGATGTGTGTGCGCGTGTAAGTGTCTGTGCAGAAACCCGCATACTTGTAGCGGCACGTGCTCTTCACAGCGGCTCACTTCGCTTCTGGCCCGTCTTGATTGTGCGTTCGTCTTTGCGAATGGCAAAGGCGATCGCTAGCTTGTCGCGCGCGAAGGCTGCCATTCCATCTAGCCTGTTCTTCATGATGGACTCGCGCTCCTTTTTCTCACTGGCGGCTAACTCCTTAATCAGGCTCTTCCGCTCCTTTGTGAACTTCTTCTTTTCACTGGCATCGAGGAGCTCCATAAAGGCGGCGACATCTGAATCGAATTCGTGCGTCTCCACGCAGCCCTGCATCGTCGCTCCGCGGCTGTCCGGGGAGCCACGCAGATTCCCGTCTGACTGTGGGGTGTTGCCAGAGAGATTGGAGTCGCCCATGCTAAGCGGATCCTCATGCTGCTCCACTGTGCGCGAGTCGCGGCGCGGCTTAAAGACGTTCTGGATGGCTGTGAAGAAAGAGCTAGGCGCCTTTTTCTTGCTAGCCACCGCCTCGTCTGGCTCGGAGGAGTTGCCCGTGTCGGAGCCCGCGTGGGCCACCGCCGATGTGGCCGGTGTGGCCCGCCCGACTTCCTCCCCCTCCTCCCCTTCTTGCCCTTCTGCCGCAGCGGCATCGTCGCCCTCGTCGGCCTGCGGCGTGCACAAGCAGTTCACTGTCTGGCCGTTTTCATCGACGAATTGGTACACGTAAGTGCCGCTGGGCAAGTCGGCGTTGGGGTCTTGGGTGCCGCTGGCGTCCGCGGGAGATGCTGCGTTGTCGCCCTCGCCTAGGTGGGAGGGTTGGTGTGGGGCCTGCGTGTTGTCGAGCACCGCCTCTTGCTGCTCCGGCGTGTAGTAGTAGGTGTCCCCGTTCTCATCCGTGTAGTAGAAGTACTGCACCTCATCCTCTGGCGAATCGGGAGAGCCGTAAGCGTCGAGGCTGGCGTGGGCGTTGTCGTTGCTCTCGCCGTTTGCGGTGTCCTTCTGGGGGTTCAGCGGGCCCATCGTGTGGTTGCGCAGCAGGGGCGTTTCCTTGGTGTCACCCGCACCGTTAGGGTCTTGGTCGTGTGGGCCGGGTTGTGCGGCCGTGGAGAGGGGAGGCAGCTCATTGGTTTGTGGAGTGTGCTCGTCGCCATCCTCGCTGCCGTGGTGATTGGCGCGACGGCCAGGCGTGAGAGGCAGCTTGCCGCGGATCCTTGCCATTATGTTCATGCCCCCCGACGGAGACCGGCTGTGGTTGCGGCCGGTTGTCATCACTTCGTCCGTGCCGTGGTGGCGGCGCGTAACGGGGCAGCAGACACTGCTACCGCGTGGAAAGCCGCACGCCTTGCAGATATCCGCACGTGTGTAGACGCTGCCATTCATGTGGTCGTCAAAGTCATCCTCGCCAGAGACAGAGGCTTGATGGACGTTCCCAGCCGCACCACGCCCGCTGGCAGTCCCGCTGCGTGGAGTAACACCCCCTTCTTGGGTCGAAGGGCTGCGCTTGAAAAAATTGCGAAACGCGCTGCCCTTGTGGGCTTGGCGGCCTGAGGACGAGCCACCTACGGCACCACTCGCCCTTGGCTGATCCAGCGCAGTGCCTTCGTGGTCAGCGGTTTTCTGCGTAGCGTCTGCCATGGTGTGAAGAGGAGAACGCAGCGGTGACAATAAGTGATGGAGAAGAAAAGTGAATCGAAGAAAGCGTCGTGGCGTTTAAGTAGCTTTGGAGCTCGACAGAACAATGGAAGAGAAGCAGATGAGTCTCTTTTCTTTCCCCCTTTGAATAATACAGCTACGTGAAAAAGAAAAGCCAGGCACTTTGAAGAGTATAAAGGAGAAGGCGGTAACGATGTATAAGAGTAGCCCTTTTGTTGTTGTTGCAGGGACGTGCAGGGAATACGAGAGAAAAAAAGAGCAAATTGTTGGCTATGACTCTTTTGTTGTGGTTGTTGACGTAACGTGTTCTTTGCTGTCTTTGACACGTTAAGCACTAAAACGAGAAAAGGCGAAGAGAGGAGCTGTGTGTGAAGGCATGTACGTATTGCAACAGCATACCTATCTGGAAAAAAAAAAACAGAAAGAAAAGTTGGATGAGTATTGTTGAGGTACCGCCGAAAAACATTGGAGAAAGGGACACAAACTTCACAGGAGGGAAAATCACGTTTGCGCAGCACATACGCAGCAGTGTGGCATACGGAAAAGAGAACAGAAATAGTTACCGTGCATTTTGAGAACAATCTGGTCAAATAAAGGAAGCGCAGGTAACACTTGCTTCCTTTTTTTGATAGTTGTTGCCGTTCCTTTATATATATATATATATATATATATATATATATTGGCTTTGCTTGTGCGCTGAAGATAGCGTAGATCTAGAGAAAAAAAAAATAGTACAGTGATGCTTAGCGGGAAGGAGAGCAAGAGGGAAAAAAGCGTATGTGCGTTAGGTTTGCGCTGCCACCGTTTCGAGCTTCTTCCTCTCCCTTGCAGCATTTGAGGAAACTCTTCGTGAGCCTTTCGCCAATGCGATCTAAAAGGGCATCTCATCGCGATTTTATACTGCAGCAGTATCCAGGCGCGCAACTCTATGTATGACACGGAAAGAAAAAAACGTCATTTTCTAGTTGTGTTAGCTGCAAAGCCAATGGCATCAGGGAGCAACGGAAGAAGACCTACAAGCCGCCATCGCGTCCTACTCTCATCCATCCAGTGCACCTCCTCAGCACCCCTTCCCGTACAGACCGTTGCTTGTCTGGTAGGTATTCCAGCTCAACGCGCCACCTTCCCTCGCCGTAGCACTGCGAAGCGTCGCATAATTAGCAGGGTCAGCGCCTCCACGCACGTCTTCACTTGTTCGCATGTCAGCCCCTCGAAGACTACGTGTAGTCGGTCCCACTCGCTCTCTTTCCATCCCATCAAAGATGCTGAAGGTTTGACGAGTTGCCGCACAGTGTTTGGGCGGGGGTCGACGCAGCGGGACGTACAGCGAGTCCATAGGACCCTCCACATCAACAAAGGCCGCCGAGCCAGAGAGGTGTGACTGCGCTGCCCTTGACATCGAGGACGGCGCCGGAGACGGAGAAGGGCGTCTCCGCGGCTGAGCTTCCCTCTGATGCAACGACGGATCACTGCACGAACCAGCAGAACATGCCACCGCACTGCTGTCATAGCGGTGGTCGGTCGAGGCGGACAGCCCAAACGCGCGTGGAGTGTACCTGCTCGAGTTTGTAGAGTCGCGGAGAATCAACGAGGAGGAGTAGCCCCCGGAAAGTGTAGGCGGGTGCGTATCACCGCGGCAGGATTTGAGGGTCGATAATGAAGTGCGCACGGACGTATTTGCTGATGGACAGGTGCTGCTATGTGCGACTACAGATGGCGCACTGGACCTGTAAGAATAGCGCTCGGTCTCTCGTGCAACACCAGTGGATGTGAAGGAGGCCGTCGAACGCGATGCGTTTTGATAGTCTTCCTGCTGCTGCTGTTGCTTCTGTCTTTCGTGGCGCAACGCGGCGACGGCACCAGCGGCCACAATATCGCTCGCTCTTAAGCCCACGGGAGCGATAGAGGGTGCAGCAGAGTTAGAGGGGGTTAAAGTGGTGAAGCTCGCTTCTCGATAGACGCTCCGTTTCTCGCTTGGCTTGTCAGGAGAACTTGCAGCTGAGCAGCAACTCAACAACCTTTCTGGGACGGTGGACGCCGTGGGCCTGCTACCCGCCAAAAAGGAAGAAGCTGCGGATACTGTTGCTTTCTCTGTATGAAGTCCTCGCACACCAAACTTCACCCACGTTGGGTTTTCTTTCAATCGGTACACATTGAAGTCGCCCTCTGAAGCTACTGATGTGGGCATCGCAGCTGCCACTACGCCTGTCGGGAAAGTGAAAGACGGTTGAGGGGAAGGGTACACCGGCGCTTTCTTCTCAACTGGTTCTGTAGTGTATGTGTGCGTGAATGTCTATGAAACAGATAAGTGTTTGATTGCTCTTACGGTGTTCTATCGTGGAAAATCTTGTCAGTCTAATTGCTGTTGTTGTTGATTGTTTTCTTTTCCGGATTGTTGTTGTTCACTATCTCTTTATGGCGTAACGCTTAAACGCGCCGTGGAAGTGCACCGGAGAACGGGAGAAAGAAAGTGGATCGGATGCGTATCTGTTTGCCCGACACAAAAAGAGAGAGCAACGGAAAAGGGAGTTTGAAGCAGCACTGTGCGGTTGTGGATAGAGATGGCTTCTAGCAAAAGACAGAGAGTGATCGCACGGTAGTCTAATTCTTCCGCGGAGCGCCATTGCGATTGACCAGCAAAACAAATACCAACAAAAAAAAAAAAGAACGCCAACAACACGATTCTGGGCGGAAAAAATAGCAAGGGACAGTGTAGGAGAGCACAAGTATCTTCCCTCAGAAACTGGAGCCTCCTCATAAACGTTGCACGCACACCCACTTTGGTGCAGTCCCGTACCTGCAAAAGTTGTTTTAACTCTCTTATTTTTTTTGGTTTTTTTTACCTTTTTTTCTACCGTGGGCTTAACGCCTCAACGGAAGACACAAACCCAGAGTAACACAACTCTCGAAGCGCGGCAGCGACCCAAGAGCACTCTACCGTACTCCACACAACCTCTTTGCCTGGCACTGTCGCACATGCCCATCAAAAAGAGCAGGTAAGATCACCTCTAAGAAAAAGAAGAGGAAAGGACAAGGGACGGATGAGTGTTGCAAGGGAAACCGCAGCAATGCTGCCGTCGTTGATAGGCAAATATAGTTCGATGTCATAGGGCCTGTTTCGGTGAGTTGAACAACAGAAAAGGAGAAAAAAAAGCATTTGTTATAACAAGCAAAATAGATGTGGAAACGCTCTCAGGAGAGACTATAAAGTAATAAGAGGAGATGGAATGCAGCACTGCCCACAGAAGAGAACAGCTTAGGAACCACAAAAGCACTCTCAACAAACCAAAGCACGTCACTGTTTCGCAATGGAGCAATAACAATAATAAAGGCGACGTGCACTGCTACTAGAAGAGACGAACAGCAGTGCAAGAAGGACGCCTATGACGACTCACGCGCAACGGAGCGACGCGCAATGGGCCGCGCATTGCTAACGCCTCCCACTGCCCGTGGTGGGGCGGTGACGGAATGGCTCGCACTGCCGCTGCTACCGTGGCCCGATGCAGCAGATCCCTGTGTTTTCTTCTTTAGGGAAAAGGACATGGCACAGGCACACGACTGGTCTACCAGCTCATTCCCCACCACAACAAATGCAGACCCCTTCAGCTCGCTGTGGAAGTCGAGGGTGGCCCCATCCAGCTTAGACACGCTCAACGAGTCCACCACCACACGCGGGGAAGGATTTGCGCCGGTAAACGTCTCTTCAGAGGGCAGCACGGCGTCCGACTCTGCGATCATGATGTCTTCCTCACCGTTGAACTGCACCGCAGGCTCGAAGGAGAACTTGTAGAGATACCCGTGGCAGCCACCGGAGTCGATGGCCAGCCGAAGGTACCGCGCGTCGTTTGCGAAGCCCTCCTCGCCGTTCTTCCGGTTAATCTGCTCCCATGTCCGTGGTGCCACGGTGAAGCTCTTCCCGTAGAAATCGGGCAGCGGTGTCCTGCCCGCAGCCGCAGCTGGCGTGTGGGATGCGGACGATGCAGTGGCAGCAGCGGACGGTGTGAAAGAAGACGTGGTGGCAGCCGCAGCGCACCATCGGCGAAGTGAAAGCCGAAGCATGTCGCGGCTGCAACTTGTTGCCGCGTTCGTGTGTAATTGTGTGAGTAAATAGAATGCAAACAAGTGGAAAGTAAAAAAAGATAATCGCGGGATGCGAACTGTGGGTGATTTTTCCTCAACGATATAGTCAGACAACGAGGTAAAAAGGGCTAAAAAAGATTTTAAAAAGCGGCAAAATTTGGATTAAATGCTGTTCCGCCTTGGTTCAACAGAGATGAAGGAAGCGCAAAAAAGGAAGATAGATACTTATTTGTATATTGTTGTTGATGGTATTTTTCCCATTGTGTGGCTTAAAGTGCGTCGTGCACCGTACCCATGGCTCCTCTCTTCCATGTCCTGGAACATCACATTTAGATGCTGTAGCTCCAGAGCACTAATAGATTCAACCATCTCTCTCTCTATTTTTTTGTGCACTCGCCTGCCATGGGCGGTGCCTCAGCTAAACGAAACAAATGCAGTGTCCGTGAAGCTGCGCATGTCCACTGCAAACCGAAAGTCGACACAATGGTTTAATAATACATGTTTGAATACATATGTATTTGACTCATGCAGTTGCTTGTGGATGATCCAAAGCGCTACACACACACACACACATTTCCAACTGCTAATATCATCTTTTCCTTTTGATGCTTTATGTTTTACTGCCATGAACAACGATAAAAATGCAGGCTTTGGAACTCAAGAACAACTGGAGCATACCAGCATTAAGAAGAAAAGGGAGAAGGAACCTAGACCAACACAAGTGTAGCCTCCTTTTGCTTCGGAATCCAGTGCTAAAAGAGAGAAAATGGGTAGGACGGAAAGTCAGGCCTTGTATTAGGCTGTAAACAGAAATAGAACACCTCCAAGGAGAAAAACACTCAAGGAGGAGGCGAATTGAACAAGCTCCTCTCTCTGAACCGTTTTGTTTCTTCACTCGAGATTAAATCCCTCTCTCTCTGGAGAAACAAAAAGAAAAACCGCGGTCAAAAATACGTGCTCAAACAGCCTAGTCCGTCTTCAGTTTGGGCTCCTGCTGCTTCTTTTTCCGTGCATCGTACCGCTCCGACAGCGGCTCCACGACGATGGCGAGAAACATGAGGAATGAGAAGAAGCCGAGGACCATCACCACAACATCAAAGACGAAGTCCTCGTAGTTGAGGACCTCGTAAATGAGGGAGAAGCCCGGGTAGTGCGAAAGAAACTCGGCACAGCGGCCGGCAAAGGACAGCTTCTCTGCCTTGTAAACGTCAGCCAGTACATCGCGGGCGAACTGGTCAATGAGGCGGTGGTGCTCGCCGCCGATCTTCCACGGCGTGTTGAGCTTGATCTCCTCGAAGCGGGGGACACGAGTGCGCATCTTGAAGAAGCGGTCGCGCTTGGTGTCGATGATGACGATGGCAGGCAGATCGCTCACCTCCACCGCGTAGTGCGTCCGCCACACCTCGTAGGTCATCGCGTCGATGAAGGACCACGACACACGCGGAGCCGCCACCTCCTCGGCGGGGGTGATGGTGCCGCCGTGCTGCTGCGCAAGGGCGTCATTCGCGGCCTGCGTGATCTCGCGCAGCACTGGCACATACTTCTCATCACTCTCGTCGATCGGATCGGGCGACAATATCACACCGAGGTAGTTCTTCGGTAAGTGCACCAGCGTATCGAACATCGCAGCAGAGGCGTCCTCTACCGCGTGGAAGCCGTGGAGAGCGAGGAAGTACTCCAGACTGGTGCTCATGGCCAGAGTTGCGTCTGAAGGTGCGTCTTTGCGCTGCTCTACCCAAACCCCGACAAAGCACATTGGCGTGCGGTAGCGATCCGAGTAGACAACTAACGCTTCCCCATCGGGTCCGTTGGCGTTGCCCGCCGCTACGCACGCTTTGGCCGCTCCCACGACCGCCTTGTAGGCAGTGCTGGCGTGCGCCGTCCAGTCCTCCGCCTGTGCAGCCTCATAGATGACGGCGAAGCGGATATTGCTGACGGAGGCGGCGCCGTCCACGGCGTGGCTCCACGGTGCACTCCGCTGGTTTTCCGGGGTGCTGGCTGACGTTCTGGGAACGTAAATGTAGCACGGCACGCGCGTGGTGCCGCTCGCCGCCTCCACCTCGTTGAAGCGGGCCACGTCGGTGACATCCTCGGAGAAACTGCCTGTGTCAAGTGCGCGCTGCAGGTAGGCGGAGAATTGCATAAAGGCCTCCTGTGTATTTGCGCCTTCGTACGTATGCCACTGCTTGCCCTTGCCAGTCGTGTAGATGATCTGAGGGAACTTGTTCACCTGGAAGTACTCGAGCACCTTACGGTTCTTCTGCACGTCGCATACGGCGAAGGAGCTGTGCGGAATGCCAAGCCGACCAAGCTGCTGGCTGGCGTTGATGAAGCTCGGCAGCATGGTCTTGCAGTGCGGGCACCAAGGCGAGTAGAACACAGCGAAGAAGGCACGCGGAGCGGTGTTTTTCTTGGGGAAGAGGTAGCCTTCAAAAGTCGCGTCGCTCATGGTAACCATGGAGTCAGGCAACGTGTACTTTGTCGACGAGCCCTCCGAAAAGAGCTCCAGCGTCTCCGTGGTGTCCTCGACGTCGATGTCACCACGCGCAAAATGAGACGAAACGGTTGCCAGGAGGACAACTACGAAGACAAGCGCTCGCAGCGCTGGCGCAGCACGTGCAGTGTACGCAGCCATAGGTAATGTAGCACTATACACAAGAATGCGGGCAAGGGGGAATACAGAAAATGTGAAAATTGATCTTATGAGCACATATATATATTTCTCTATGCTGAAATCTGTAGCGTTTAGGTCAAATATGCGCACACACACACACACACAAAGAAAATGCCGTCAATGAATGAGGAGCAGAGATTTTTTAACAAAAGGCGATTTGGATGGATGTTGAAAAACCAACATAAGGCGCTCATGGCGCATGTTGTGCTGAGAGGAAAGCGATCCTTACAAAAGGAAAAGAACACAGAAAGAGAAACCGCATTATTCGTGTACCGCGTCGAGTGTGCATCTTTCTGACTCATTTGTAAGTGAGAAAAAAGTCCCGACCAAAGTCGCCATTTATTCTCTTTCTTCTCATTCCAGGTAGCTATCGAAGCAGACAGTGCACCAGTTTCCTCTACACCTCCCAGATTAGCAGCCAGGATAGAAGCTCGAACGGAAACAGTAAAGGACTAATGTTCGTTCTACTCTTGGTATATATGCACGCATGACGGCGACGTAAAAGACAGAAAAGTGAGAGCATAGCGTCTCTCTCTCTTTATGTATGTGTATATATTTTAATATTGCCCCAATAGTATTCCAATCAGTAAAGCAGAGTGGAGCAAAATCTTTGAATAGCATTCCAATCGACAAAAACTATGAAAGATAGAAAAAAAAACGAAATTGCATCAGCAGGGAGTTGTAGTGTACATTTTAGTTGGTTTTGCTTCCATTCTCATCGTCACACTCAATACATAAACAAAAGCAGTCGAGGAAAAAAGGGAAAAAATTATCGGGGCACCGCTTCCTTCTCTTTCATGCCAAAGCGACAAGCAACACACGTAATTTTAGTTGCACCCACATAAGCACAGGTGGTGACTAAGGGACTCCCGTTTGTCTCATGTCACAGCTTTGGCAGAGAGCCCAACGGGCTCCGAGAGGAGTGCGGGCCGCTTCGCCGTGACGCCATTGCGCTCGCTGGTGGCATGAGTGTCGATGGAAGTTGTTGCTTCTTTGTTGCAGCTGCCGCCACCGCCGTTGTTGCTGTTGACGTCAATGCTGTGGCCGCAGGCGTCCGTGTAGCGGAGGAACTTACAGGGTTTCGGAGTGTTCCTGCCTTGGTCGAGACTGTCTCACGTGGCCGACCCAGCTGCGAGAGAGGTGGAAGATGTTGCTGCTGTTGCTGCCGCCGCCAAGAAACCTGCGCTGGGTGAGCAAGAGAGCCACTTGACGGTGGCTCTGCTCTTCCGCGGTCGTTGTTTGACTTGCTGAAGGCTCTGTCGCTCACGTAGCTCTCATAGCTCTCGCGCAGCGCGCCACCAAGGGATGCTTCGGTGGTGAGGGTGAAAAGCTTCACTGGAGCGGCTCTTAGCGGCCGGGAGAGAGAGCCTGGAGCTGGGCTGGCGACACTCAGTCTGTTGTTAGCGCCATCTCCATGAGTGGCGGCAGATGGCGGGTCTTGGTGAAGTGTTCCCCCTACCAGAGATGTGGCCCCGGCCAACGGGGCTCGTCCGCGCAGCAAGGCGCGTTGCCTCGAGCCCAAATGCAGATGCGCGAAGAACTCGTTAAGCTGCTCCTCTGTGTACTCGATCAGGTGAACGCGATACCGCCCCCTTTGTGACGACCGATCAGACCAGTACGCCTCCAACTCTCGGAAGAGCCGCTCCTGCTCCCGACGCTCTGCCGCAGTGGCCGGCGATACAGCCCACTCCTCCTCCTCCTCCGTCCCTCCGTTCCTGTTACCTGCGCTGCCCTTGGCCGGTGGAGGTGACGGTACTAGCCAGGTGTACCCGGCGGAAGTTGCACCACGTCTTGCTGGGTCACCGGCGGCGGGACTGGCTCCACCTGCGCCAGACATCAATGAGTGTAGCTGGGACGCCCCAATCGGTAGGCGAGAGGGGAGTACTGCGCTTGTCTCTGCGGAATCTGCGGCCTTGCTTGCGGGACCACCGGCCCTGGCTGCTGCCAAAGCCAACCTCTCGGCCTCCTCCCCGGCCTGCTGCTCTTGTAGCTGCTGCTGCCGTTCACGGGCCCGAAGCTCCTCCAGCATCCGCAGCAAGTGCAGCCGCCGCGCGCGCATGCCCTCCGTCTCGGTGCCCGAGCCACCTTCGCCGGTCGGTTTTTGCCCATTGACGAGCGCTAGCAGAATTCCCTGGAGCTGGTTCGGAGACAGAAATTGACTTCCGCCTGCGCCGGCGTCGCCCAGAAGCCGCCGCATGAGGGCGGAGTCGTCGAGTCCTTCGAGGTTAAAAGCGGCGGACTGCGCGAGGAGGGCGGCGAGGCGGGAGAGGTCTGTGCCACCCAACCCCTGGCCATCCCCAACGTCGAAGAAGCCGTCGCCGTCTCCACGGCTGCCACCGTCGCCGCTGCGAATCTGCGCTTCGCTCTCCCTGGTGAGTCGGAGAAGTTCGTAGAGGAGCACCTGCTCCGCGGGGTCGTCGAACATGTGTGGCGGCAAATAGATTCCCTTTGCACCGAGCACAGTGCACAACCAATCTTTGTTGGTGTGGAGATCCGCCAGCTGCTCTGGTGTGAGGCTTGACTGGGCAGCGGCGCTACCTTGCTGACCTGCAACATCGCTCGCCTCCGCAACAACATCCCCTTTCTTCTCACCCCGGGCAACTGCACTGGTCGTGGCAGGCCCGCTCTCCACACTGTGGCCCTCATCGTCATACTCCTCCTCGCCTTCAATCAGCCGAGCTCGCCGTTGCCCAGTGCGCCTGATACGCGCCCGCCGTCGCCCCCCGTTGCAACGACCCTCTGTTAACCCGTCATCGTAGGAAGTCCACGAAGTTAAGCTGGACCCGCGGGAGCTCCCTGCCTCGACGCGTCGTCGCACCTCTAGTCGGCGCAGCTGCTTCGGGTTATCCTCCTCGTACCGGCGCCGGCGGCCGCGCAGTGCGACAGAGGTCACGGCGCTCGCCGAGTCCTTGGCGCGGGCATTGGCCTTCTGCCGCCGCTCGCCCTGTGTAACCGCAGCCGCTGGCTGCACTACTTTGCGCTGCCGCTTTCGCTGTTTGACAACTCCGCCGTCCTCGTTGAGCTCCTCCTCGACCAGGAAAGACACTTCCTCTGAAGTGTCGTCAGAGGAGGGTTGAGATGTCGACTTTGTCCTGTCTTCGCCTGCCTTGCGGATGCGTGATTTGCGGTGCACGACACGGCGACGGAACCGATGTTTGACGCCGTCCTCGTCAACGCGCTCAGCGTACACCCACTCCCCAGACTCGGGAAGATTGTCGCCCGCTAGTGCGTTCCACTCCGTCAGCGAGAGGTTGGAGTCCGACGACCAGGATGATTCCCGCGCGGGTGTCCCCTCCTGTTGAGGGGTGGGGGTCGAGGCGCTTTTTCGAAACGTGCGCCGCCTACCGCCGGGCACAACAGAGCCGTCATCGTTCAGCGGAAGACCGAGGCCATCCGCCGCCCCACTGCCTGGCGTCGGCCGACCTTGGCGTTCACGCGCACGAAGAGCTTTCACGAGCTTATTAAACGAGCTGAGTGTGTCTACCACCTCCTCGTCGATCCTCGCCCGCTCTGCTTTGCTCACCGTTGCCACCTTCTCCTCGAGCGCCATGGCAAGCGCCTCATCCTCGGCGCCCCAGTTGTGGCCAAAGACCTCCGCGTAGAGCTCCCACAGAAAGATGGCGGTCTCCACAGGGTGTCCAGCACAGCACGTCCAGTTATCAGCCAATTCCATCATAGAACACCAGAACTGCTGGTACGTCAGTGAGGGCAGCTCCGCGATGCTAAAGCACATGTTCACCAAAGGAAGGGCGTTCATGGCTGTTTCCCTGACATCGCCATCGTCATTGCCGCCACCACCACCGTTGTTCGCGCTATCAGCAGCGCCTCCGTAGGAAAGTGAACCTTCCTCGCTCCCCCCGCCGCCAATGTTGATCGCAGTGGAATGGCGCACCAACACACTGAAATTGTCGTCCTGACGGCTGCTCACCCCACCGTCTTCGCCAAGAGCGTAACCGTGTCGCCGTACGGACTTGAAGCGCTGGCACAGCGACGTCCCCTTGTGCGTGTCGTCGTCGTTCGCAGCACTTTCGTCCTCCTCCCACGCTGCAAAGCGGTTGTTGTCGCTGCCGCGCCGTCGCTCCACCACACGTGACCGTGCAGAGTTGCTGTTAGTCAGTCGGGGAGCTTCGCCAAAGTAAAGCATCTGCGCCGGGTCGCTCTCGCTGTACGCGGCGTCAACAAGCAGGTCCTCCTGAATGAAATAGAGCAGCTCCATGTCTAGGCCGCTGGAGTCGGGTAGGAGCACATGCGCCAGACGAGAGTGCAGGTAGACGTACTGAAGCGGCGTCATGTAGTACGCCACCGCAGAAATTGGCTCTGCTGCTTTTGACCCGGCGGTGGAGAAGCCGATCAAAGACGTCTTTCTCTTCTTCTTTTCCCTCCCCCCGCTTTTCGGGCCTTTCCGCACCGGGAGGTCCGACGCTTCTTTGGGCGACGAGCGCGGAGCAGCACGCGAAAGCGACCGTGTTGCGGCGCTGCCGCCCACCGGGTTCTCCGTGCCGTCCTCATTGGCCTGCGGGATCTCGTCCAGGTCATCCTCGTCGGGCTCGCCAGAGATAATGCGCGAGTGCACGCGCTTTGAAAAGGCCGCAGCGTCCGCCACGTCGCGCTTCTTACTCGCCTCCTGCGTCTTGTGAGCGTGCTGCGCCGCCGGCGACACCGTCAAGCGCTCCCAGAAACGGCGGATGACATCGTTCACAAGCGGGTCCCGCGCGAGGGCCAACGCGGCAGCCTGGCGCACGGCGTTCGCCTCCCTCAACAGTTGGCGATAACACTGAGCTAGCTGGTCCCATCTCACATCCTCCTCCACCACAGCGTTGAACAGTGGGTCGGCCTCCGCGGGGGTGGTGGCGCTCGTCGACGCGGCGAAGTTGTCCACCGCCGTCAACAGCGTAGCCGCACCCATCGCCATCACGGCAGAGTCGCGCTGCGCGCCGCCGTAGCACGTGAGGAGAACCTCAATGGGGCGAGAGGAGGAGAGAAGGTAGGGGTCGCCACCGGTGCCGGCCTTCAGCTCCTCCTCGGCGCGACGAATCACCATGGCATGCATCTCTGCATCCCAGCGTGGGCCACCGTCTCCGCGGATGCCGCCACCACGCGCGTTGCCTACACCACCCTCGGCGCGGTCGTGGCGCTTGGAGAAGAACCGACCGGCACCGGCGCTGACGCGTCCACCCCTCCCATTCCGCTGGTAGCCGGCGCCGCCGATTTCGCTGACGCTGTTCACACTAGCAGAATTCAGCCTTCCACATCCAGCCGGCAGAAGACCCGCACCGTCCGGTGCGGCCCCGTAATTGCCCACGCCAAGGCTGCTGTGATGCATGATGGACCCGCCGTTGCGCAACGCCGCGCTCATCCCTGACAGACTCGTATTTCCAACCTCAGTGAAGAAGGTGCCCGCGCCGTTGCGGGACTCGCCCATCGAGAAGCTCGCCTCGTTACGCGTCTCCATAGCGCTAATACTGCTCATCAGCTGCGCACTCGTCCCGGGGAGACCGCGACTGCCAAAGGGCACGCTGGTGCTGAAGCGAGTCGACTCACCTGGATTTGGAGACGCCCCTTGGTGATGAAGCCAGCCAACTTCCTCGTGGAAGCCGCCGGACTGGGCGTACTCGGCGAGGAGGAGATCGACCAGCTCCGACTCCCGCTGCGCCAGCTGAACCTCTGCGCCGTCCGCCTGACCGTCTTGGCCATCGGACCGCCCGAGCTGCTGTTGCCCTAGGTGCTCAGCGGCGACGGCCTGCACAGCGAGCTCGATGCGCTTGCGCCGGCACAGCTGGTAGTAGTTTTTGGTTGTCATGGCAAGAGCGGGGTGACGCAACGACTCGCGGCGGCGGTGATGAAAACTGCTTAACCGCGGTTGTCGCGCAATAAGAAACTTCAGCTCCTCCAATGAGTCGCGGAGGAGGGCCTGCTGGACATCGGCAGGGATAGAAGTGCGCAGGGCCGCGAAAAGCGCCTGCACTGTATGACGGTCCAACGCCTGGATAGAAGTGGCCGAGGATGATGGAGGAGATGGTGCCAACGGCTGCACTGGTACGCCTTCATCTGCGTGCTTTTCCGCCATTGCTGTCCTTCTCTCTCGCTCAAAAGTGATTACAAAAAAGAGGAAAGTAAGGATCAGTCTTGTCTGTTGATTACGAGACTCTCTCTCTTCTGTTTCGGCCTGGCAAGCAGCACGCTGCACTCGCGCGCGCAAAGAGAGAAAAAATGATTGTAGGTTTGATCCTTTGTTGTGATTGTCGTCTTTGTGGCTCACACCTGGCCTTACAGAATTGCCAGGCCCTTTCCCGTAGAGTGGGTGATTGGAATTTCCTTTGAGATGTATACTTTGCCCAGTTGACGATGCGCTGTATCGGGAACATTTTCATGACAGCGACGGGATCACACAAAAGAAAAAGAAGAGACCGAGTGTGGGGAGTTAGTGAAACAGAGGAGAAAGACAACCGTAATTGTGCGAGGAGTGTAAGGGGGCGTAGCAAAGAGCCTCCATGATCCTTAACAACGTACACGGACACTGGAGAAGAAATCTTACAGAAGAAAAACATTTTGGTTACACAGACGGCGCCAGTAGAGTTTGCAGCCGCTGCAAGACGCTATGTGTTTGCAGACCGAGGAGAAAACTAAGCTCGTGACACGATAGAAGTACCGACACCAGAATACATTCACTCTAGGCGTTTGTGGGGTGCGGTATCAGCCTCCATTTTCCCACAAAGAAGGAGAGATACCGGAGCGGATTTAACACCTTGTATATGCTTTGGTAAGACGTAGAAGTCCACTGAGGAGAACAAAACAAGAGTATCTATGAAAAAGGGGGTGCTGTACCTGTCAGTCACATCGAGAAAGTCACCACATGCAGCGAGCGAGTCAACAGAGAGCAAAAGTAGCGTTGAGAAAATATATATAGATATTGTTGCTATTTTTTTTTTTTTCTCTACCCTGCCAAATACAACTCTGCTTTCTCGCTGGTCTCGCGCAGCAGCGGCTTCTCAAAACGGCCGGACAAAGGAAAAGGACGGGAAGCATTAGGAATAGTTCCAACCTCAAAGACGAGGCTTACGCGTAGCCGTACAGGATGTGGCCGCGCTTGCGCAGCGCGTTCACGACGTCCGACGCGGTCACGGTCTTCTTGCGCGCGTACTCGGTGTACGCGGTGCTGGAGCGGACGACGTCCTCGACGTAGGCCTTCAGCACGCGGCGCACCTCCTCGTAGATCTCACTCGAGATGCGCTTCACGCCACCACGGCGAGCCAGGCGGCGGATGGAGCCGCGGGTGATGCCGCGGATGTTGTCGCGCAGCACCTTCTTCTGGCGCTTCTGGCTGCCCTTGGCATCGGCGGAACGCTTACCCTTGGCCATTGTGTGCTGTGAGAGGGTGAGAGGGGGTGGGGAGAGAACAAAAAGCTTCCTTTCTGTTGTGTTTGCTCTTGGAGAAACGAGAACTGAAGACTTGACACACACACAGGAACAGCGTTGCGTAACATTATTTTTGGATTGGTTTTTGCAGGTCAAAGTAAAAAAAAAGATAGTCAGGGGTATATGTGTTGACCAGGTAGATAAAAATACAAGGGATAGGGAGATACGCAGAGGATAGTGAAAAGTTTTCTTTTGCGAAAGCCAACGGAGATGAAACAGCCTCATCCCCTTCCTCTCCACTCTTAGATGCGCACAGGAACAAGTCGCTTGACAAACAAGCAGCAGCATGCAGCAAAGAAGATGATGAGAAAAGCCCTTTTTCCCCCGACTTTACGAAAGGAAACAATGGCACACAAAGACGGGTGTCCATGCACAGCTTTGCATCGCCTTACCTTTCGGCGACAACACGCGCATCTTTTTAAAGCAGTTTCGAAAGCAATAATGCCACCAAAAAAAAAGGGTTAACGGAACATACGAACGCTTCCTCGTCAATAAGAGAAGAGCACCCGAAAAGAAGATATACGAGAAGCGTGTAGACCCAGGAGAAAGCACCTGCAGTGCGCATACAGCTGGTTTGTGAAAGTTGACGGCGTCTTTCGTAAACATCACAAAACTAGCGAGTTTTTTTGTGTTTTCCTCTTCCCATTTCTTTTCTGAAATTTATTCAGCATTTTGAACGACACAGAAAAGGCAGATAATAAACCTCCACAGCAACGACAAGACATAAAAACAAAAACACGGAAGAGTTATAATAAAAAAGAGAGAGGGGAGGAAACGGCAAACCAACGTGATCGAAATGAGTCGACTGTCACAGTGTAAGGTACAACAGTAAGAAGGCCAGAAGAGGGCAAAGAAAATTTTAAGCACGCTCAGAGAGCCAGATTCAAGTATATCACCAACATGTTGAATTTTTGTTCTAGACTCCTCCAGCCAGCCAAGCACCACTTCTCAATGCCTCCACATCGATAGCGCCTTCTTCATAACGGTGACAAAGAATAAAGCCGCGCGGACGTTGTCACCCTCCTTAGATGCCGTCTTCCCTTTCCCAGTTTTCCTCCAGAGTTTAATAAATACTTACTAAAGGTTTTTTCCCTCCAATCCTACCTTTCTTTCTTATCTTTTGCCAAATGAAAATCTGTCTGTTGAATTTCTCCTTTTTTTCATATTTGCCAACTGCGCGCAGGTCAGCTTCCTCCCCTTCGATATCGTTCGGGCCATCTGGCAAACACACCCTGCGCCGTTTTTTCTTATTTTCAAAAAGAACGAACAGGAGAAGTAATAACACCAAAACTGACACACAAACACACATATATTAACGCATATTGATCGATTCACTGGAGACACCGGGAAAAAAAATGAGGGTATAGAAAAAATGACAAAAAAGCGCGCAAAAGTAAAAATTAAAACATACAGCTCACACGACAAAAGAAAACAGAAAAATAGAGACAGTAGAAATCCATCGTCACCGGCGGCTTTTGTGTTTTTTTGTCCAAGTAGAATTCTCTCTTCGTCTTTTTCGTTCTTTTCAGCTGCCGTACAGAAAATAAAAGAAGAATAGCAACGGGGCCACTCAAAAAAAAAAAAAAGGGGGACGAGGAGGTTTTGCATGCTGAGCTGGCTCGTTAATCTACCACAGCTTCATGAGCGTTTACGTACGCGCACACTGTCACTCGAACGCAACCTGCCTATGTTGAGGGCGAGCACTTATTCATGCACACTGAGAAAAAACATGTTGTTGTTTTGTGTATGCGTGTCCATCCGCGTGAAACCAAGTGCTGCTGCGCACAACTCTGTTAACCGCGCCACAGCGTTCATCTGCCATAAACATCATCACGCCGCACCTCTTCCTCTTTTCATTTTAGTTTTTGGCTCGCACACAAACCGACACAGAGGCATTTCTGTTGCGTGTCTGTGTGTGTGCGAAGCTTAATAGCCCTCTCAGCTTTCCATTTTTGCTGCCTTACATGGCATACTGGCGGGTCCACTCCGAGGCCGTCTTGTTGAAGGCAGCCCTATCGGTCTTGTACTGCCGCGCGATATCCGGCACAAGCGGATCATCCGGGTTGGGGTCCGTGAGCAGGGAGCACACGGAGAGCAGAACCTTGGAAATGGTCAGCGCCGGTGACCACTGGTCCTTCAGGATATCGAGGCAGATACCACCGTTGTTGTTGATGTTCGGGTGGTAAATCTTGGTGGTGAACTGCAGCTTCGGCGGCTTGAACGGGTAGTCGGAGGGAAAGTGGATGTTCAGGAAGAAGAGACCGCCAGAGTACGGTGAGTCCTCAGGGCCGATGATCGTCGCCTTCCAATTAAACAGGTCGTTCTCGTTCACCGGGCCTCCGCTCGTGTTTGCCGGCGGGTCCTTCTCCAAGTCCTTGAGTTCCTTCTGGATACGGCGAAGCGCCATCTTGGGTGGAAGCTGATAGGATAGACTGGAAAAAAGAAAACGAGAAAGAACGCAAAAGTGTCAAAAAAAAAAAAAGAACGCACGAAAAGCGAATAGGGGTGATGTTGTATTGCGGTGGTCTCTCGATTCTATAAGAAAATAGAGAAAGCTTACAAAAAGGACTGCAAAAGTGCAAAGTGCAAAGTCAGGTTCAATTTAGGCGCAAGTAGAAAGTGAGAGGAGAGTGAAGTTTGAAGAGGTGAGAGAAAGAAAAAAGGGAATCCATATCCGAATGGAGAAGAGAGTCCGCGCTACTTCCAGTTCGTATGTTTCGTCAAGGACGAAGCAAGAGACTCGAGTAAGAGTAGGCTTCAGGCACGCAGCCCCAACCCATGATAAAAGAGCACCGCACCGAAGCCAGAGAAAGAAAGAAAGAAATAACATGCTTCTCTGCCGCCGGTGAAGATACACGGACCAGGAGAGAGTAAGCCCACACGCACGAGGTATGAGGTACAAAAACTCTACCTCAACCTCAACGAAAGCGCTACGCCTTACGTCCAATCAGTTACAAATAAAAGACGAACACGAAGACGCGCAGCACGAATTTAGACAGCTGTTGGCTTAATTGTTGTTTGGGAGGGTACGCGCGGCGAATAAGAGACCCGGAATACGTATCCCACTTGTTGGTGCGAAGAAATAATTGAAAAAAGACGGGGAAAAAATGACAGCACACCTAAAAAGAAAAAAAATGCACTACCTCTTTCCAAAGCCCGCGCATAATATTGGTCGTTGGTCTTCCGGGGTGTTCTTCTGGCTTTTTCGAAATCTAGGGAAATAAAAAAAAAAAAAATAAGCATCAACAGTGTTTTCTTTTATTACACAACACCGTTGTCCCCGCCAGCTGCTTCTGTGCCAGACACTTCGTCTACTCTACATACCTCCGCGGCACGCGAGGAGACAGTCCACACATGAGCTGGTACGGGATCGATTTCACCGCCGCCGCCTTTTCCGCCACGTCGTTGCCCCACACGAGGACTCGGCTCTCGGTCTTAATGCGGTCCATAATCTCCTCCACGCTGAGCCCTACCGCTTTAGGGTGGACCGCCACGGCGGCCATGTCCATGTTCACGTTCCCGTGCACAACACCGACAAGTGCGTTTGCCTTCACTTCGGGATCTTCCTCGTGGCCCGGCGGCGGTGCCGGCGAGACTGTGACAGGCATCTTTGCGTAGTACCGCATGAAACCGTCAGCGTAGCCGACAGGAATCAGCGCGATGACGGTGTCCTCTGGCACGAGGTTGCGCGTGATGCCGTAGCCAATGTAGCTTCCGGCCTTCGCCACGTAGTGATGGAGCACCTTTGTGTAAAAGTACCCGCAGCACTTGCCGTCCCACATCCGGTACTGGTCGGCTTCACTGGGAGTGATGCTAGACGCGACGAGGGAAGTTGGCCCGTAGAGCATCAACCCAGGCCGCACGTACGTCTCCTCCACTGCCAATCGTTGCTCGATAGCGCCACTGTTGGCGGCCGACGTCCCACGCACCTCCACCCCGGCAGCTTTCAGCGACGCCTTCGCCTGCTGGAACTTTTCGAACTGCGCCTTTGTGAAAGAATGGCCCACCAGGCCGGACACGCTAAAGTGCTGAAGCAAAAGATCCACTCCGCCGTTCTCCTTAAGCAGCGGGGCCAACTCCGCCACGCGATCAGGCGTGACGCCCAGGCGATCCATGCCGGTGTTCACCTTCAGGCACAATGGCGTGTCCTTAAAGGTTGTTGAGCGGTGCCGGCAGAACATCTGCAGGTGCTCCTCAGTCCCGAGCACAGGTGCCAACTGGGCGCCATCGCCCGCGAGGTACTTGCTGTTCTGGTCAGCGTATACGTGGTGCAGGGACTCGTCCATCAGCTCCGTATCTGAGAAGACAACGACGTGGTTCGCGCGGCCACGGTTGATGCTCTGAGCATTTCCTTGAAGCACCGCGACAGCCTCGCCCAGCGACGCCACGCCAAAGTGGTCCACCCCACAGTGGTCGTGCAGGTAGCCGGCGACGCGCTCGAGGCCGTTGCCGTACGCGTTGCCTTTAATCATGGGAATTAACGTCGCCTTCGGCGCGTAGTGTGTGCGAATAAGATTGATGTTGTGTGCGATGTGCGGGAGACGCACCTCAAGGTAAGTAGAATGACGAAGCATCTTGACGATGCGACAAGTAAGAACACTGAAAAAATAAATGAGGAAAAAAAAAAGCTTACGAAAGAAAGCGAAAGGAGAAGAGAGTTTCTGCTGGGCTCACAAACCAGCTTTGACTCCTCTTTCTCTTTGGGTGTATATGCGTGTGCGTGTGTATCTCTGTAGCGAAGCCACTCAATGTGCAACCGAAAGAAATGTGTGTGTGTGTGTATCTTTATGATTGCGCGTTTCTTTCAAAACGAATGAATCACAGACAAGTCGAATTTTTGTTGTTGTTGTTGTCAATGCTCTTCGTTTGTTTAGAGATTACAGTGTTTCTCGACTCGATAGGATAACCTGTCAAGAGAAAAGTCGAGAAGAATTGTGTTTTCTTTTAAAAAATTGATAAATAATGATGGAGTCTGTTTAGAGGGGAGAGACGCGAAAAGACCCACAAAAATGCAGTAGAAGGAGATTGGTGAGAAAAAACGCGAGAACATCGACAGAATCAGGAAAATCAATGGTAAAAAAGAGCGGAAAGTGTCGCTTGCTGTCACACTAATCGACATTGGAAGCGCGGAGAGGCAGGTACAATCCATGTCGCTTCAGATCGTTCCGCTCTCTTCCCCTTCAGGAAACATTCAAATTATTATTGTTGTTATTATCAATTTAAGAAGCCGTCGCTGTTGGCTCAAAAGCATAAAGATTATTGACTTATTTTACAAGCTGCAGTATTCTTTTTTTTTTTAACTTTAATGTGTTTTGCATAGTGCCTCTTTGGATGGCGTAGACAATACACAAAGCGTAAAATATATGTAGCTCTTTCAGAAAGCCCAACCTTTCTCTCCAGTACGCTTTCTCAGAAACTGCTCACAACGCCGCGAACAAGCCTCACACTCGCCGACGTACACTGCGCGGTACAAAGGAAGACGCTGGCTTGTTTGCGTCCCCCTGTTTGCTTTTTCCGTCCTTGACGGCCTCAGCCTCCTCCCTTGCACGCTTTTCCGCGATTCGCTGCGTTTTGAGCTGCGCATCTCGCAGTTCTAGCTTTGAGCGCTCCGCCGCCACTGTCATGCCGGCCAGCGCAGTGCTGATTGTCACGGGCTGGTCGCGCCAGACCAAATTGTCCTCTGCCCCACCGCTCTTTCCCAGCGCCAACGTACGCTCCGTCAGTTGAGCAAGCACGTCACCCGATAGGTGGCTTCCCGAAGATGACGCGCTGGACTCTACCGTAGGCAACTCAGTCTTCTTCGCTGCGGAGTCCTCCACAGCTTGCCCTGTCGAGTCGTCCTCGCTTGCCTTTTGTTTCTCCGTCTCCTCTTTGGTGGGGTAGCGCCACTCCACGAGGAAGTACGGCTTTCGCGATTGTTTCACGTACACAACCTCCACAGGGAAACCTGCAGGCAAACGCGGTGACGCCGCCCCTTCCGCGAGTGTGCGGGTCGTCGCGGTGGCGGACTCGGCCTCCTCGTTGTCGCCACCGCCTGTGCTTGGGTTGCCCGACGCTGTGTAGTATTCCTCAAGCCCTAGTGCTGCGCGGTGGGTGTAGAAGAAGTCGTTCAGCAGTTCGCCGCGGCTGTGCAAGCCAGCACTCCGGATGTAGATGGTTGACGCGATAGTGCCTTCCATTGCGTCTTGCAGATGCTACTGCTGTCCTTAAATTCCTTTTCCTCAAACCAAAACAAAGTATCTGACTGATTGGTGCTACACAGCAGGAGCAGCTATAATTTCTCTGCGGAGGGCGAAACACAGCAATTGTTTGGATGCTGATCTTTGGCTCTTCAACGAGGGTCACATAGGCGTGTGTGTGTGTGTGTGTGCGTGTGAGGGGAGAGCGGAGAAGAATGAAGATAAAGGAGGTACTTTGCTTTACAGAAAACGTAGCAACGAAAAAAAAAAGGGTCAAGAGGAAAACAAGTAGAGTCATCTTAATACATTTGTCTTCTAGGCTTTCTTTACATCAAAAAGCGCCACCTTCGCCAACCATACATATATGTATATAGATTGTTGGAACGGCTCAGAAGTCCGTTGGTTTAGGGCAAAGCAGTATGCTGACCCTGCACCCAGCAATACACGAAGAGAAGAGACACGATGCGGAAAGCCCTCGCGTCGTCGGGCTTTTCGCTTTTTTCTTTGCTTTGTTTTGTTCTTTCTTTTGGAGGGAGCAAGTAATGATAAAGCTAGTTTGTTTATCGTTGCCGCCTGCCTACTCAGTTAGCAACAGTCATTGTGGGCCAAAGCTGAACTTTGTTAATCTGATGGTTTGATTGTGAGTCAACTAAAATCGAAGCAGCGCGCACACAGCGAGCACTCTGCGAACGTTGCGGGATCCGTGCAGATGCGAACAAACAACCTTTTTCTCGTGTGCAAAGCTCCCTGGCATCCTCAACGTTTTTCTTTCCGTCGACGCAGCTTTTCTCTCATCTCCTCCGTCTCTAATGCGAGCAACCCTCGCACATGTTAATTGATGATACTTGGCGCAGAATGCGTATTGCGCCGAGAGGCAGTAAGAAGGAAAGGAATGAAAACACCTCGTTGTCAGTATGTCTCAAGTCTGTGGTGTAGCAGGGGTGGCATGCGGTGCTAACAACGACTCCTCCATAGCCTTGTAGTAGGTGCGAAGCTCCTTGTATCGCCAGCTGAAGTCCACATCGATAAAACGCTTCTCGCGCAGCTCCTCAATGCGGGCCTCGTCCTCGTCCAGCTGCCGCAGCAGAGACCAATCACGCAACGGGTGCAGCCGCTTCACCCACCGCGACGTGTCGAATGCGCCGATGTCTGCTTGCTCTAAAAAGTCGTCGTCCACCGTCACACGCACGCCGCCGACCTGCTTGCTGTACAGCGTGTTCAGAATTCGCGTTGCTTTGTACGGCATAATGTCTCCAATGGGCGTCGTCACAGGACGGAAGCCGCCGTCTGAGTCGATGATAGAGCGGCGGAACACCAGCGAAAAGCGCTGAGTCTCCACTGGGAGTACCATGTGAAAGTAGACGTACCGAGCGGGACCCGACATAATGTAGACGGAACGATCCGGTACCATCACGTCGAGCTCCTCGCCATTCTGCACATGCACGAAGCGTAGAAGGGCATTGCTGCCGAGGGAGCAAACAGCGAAAATATCATCGTAGACGAAAAGATTGTCGATGTGGGCGCGAATGAAGTCCCCCGGTTCGTAGAGGTTGGCTGTCTGATTGTTGAGCCACCCCTTTGGCACAATTTCGTCCTGCTCGAGGCGCTCCACAAACGGCATGAAGGAGCTAGAGGGGAGTGGCGGTAGCTGAAAGCGACCATCGTTAAGGACGATACTGTCGGAGCTGCGCGTGTAAACGTCAACGTAGCCCCCGCGGAGTTTCATAGCGTCATCCTCGAGGATGTAGTCGGGGATCACCGTCAGCCCAAACTCCTCACCAAAAGGGCAGTACGGTTCACCAGCAGCGAGGTATTTCACGCTACCACCCTTCATGAGGTGCTTCATACCACCCATTAACCTCGACGTGATTGACATGTTGATGCTGGTGTCCCCCTTTCTTCTGTTTTATTGTGATGATTGTGACGGCTGCCTTCTTTTTTTTGTGTGTGTGGTCAGCCTTGTTGCACCAGGCCACGAAAAAAAAAAAGGGGGTAGACCTGCAGCGGTACTCCACAGACAAGACGAAGGGTCGTGAATTGCGTGCACGTAAATCGAAGTGCAAGATGAGAAAGAAGAAGAAAAGAGAGGAAAAAAGGAGCGTCGGGGTACAAATCAGAAAAAGAGAACACAGAAATCGTGTTTGAATGTATTCCGCTATCATTGCCAAAAACAAAATGCTTTCTTTGTGATCTCAATAAAAGGAATTGTTTACCCCCGTCAGCAGAGAAGCAGCCCTTCTACTATTTGAGAGAAAAGGCAAAAAAAAGGGCTAATTTTACGTGGCCAAAAAAAAACGTTTTACCTTCAAGTATCCCTCTTTCTGTTGTGGCAGACGAGCCTGTCAGCTTTACACAACGTGTGAGCTGCTAAGGGTTGTATTGTCGAGTAAATATTTCGAAAGGTTCTTTCTTTCTTGTTGTTGAGTATGAGATATTAGTGGCGATTATTGCAAAATGGAATCGTAACACCTATAAAAACCCACTTATCTAGCAGACTGTAAAAAAAAAAAAACGGCCGTAAATGTACTTAGCTTCAACAGATCCCCCACGTATAAAAAAAGGAGTCATTTTTCATAGAATACCAGAATGTCATGTTTAAGTGCTGTTATTCTTCTTGCAAGGTTGCTCTACTCCGACTGCTCTGACGCGCGAGCACGGGCCCTCTTCGCTGCTGCCTCACTGTTTGCGAAACCCTTAATGAGGTTGAACTTGATGGCATGTCGCCGGCGCTGCTCACGCAGACGGGCTTCGCTGGTAATTGATGTGTTGGTGGCCTCTAGGACAGTTGTCAGTGAGCCCTCCATGACGCGCCGGCTGCGCAGCCCGTGATCCTCGTCAAAGTAGCGCGGAATGAACTTCAAGCTATCCGCGTGATACTTCCTGAGATACCACGGCGTGCCCTCCTCGTCCGGGGCTTCGTTGCTGTACGCCCAGGCCACCTCGGCAGGGATCTCAGAAGTTTCGTGAATCAGTCGCAGGTGCCAGTCTTCACCTTTCGATCGCTTGAGCAGCGGCGACTCCTCGCCTTCCGCCACCCCATGAGGCGACGGAATGGAAACCTCCCGCACACCACTGCGGGCAGACGGGAGCACCAATTCAGCAGCGGCGTATCGGTGCTGCGGCCACATCTTAACGCCACCACAAACGTCCTGTCCCATTAGCATCCCACCCGCGATGGTGAAGTCCATGAGCATCCGACCGTCACCGAACATGCGAGCAGGATACACGCAGTGGTGGTTCAGCAGCATCCGGTAGCCGTGAAGCTCCACCGGGCACCATTGTCGAAGATCCTCCTGCGTGTGGTGTTCGTAGAGAAGCAGGTGAAGGCGAGTGGCACAATGTTCGAGAACTGCATCCCTTGTAGGGCGAACAACAATCCGTGACGATGACGTAGACGGCGGCGGCGCTGCCGCGGGCTCAGATGCGCGCGCTCGATTGCCAGCCCGCTGCGGTGCACTAAGCGGAGATTCTTCTCTCTCCTCCATATGTTCATCGGAGCCCTTTTTGTGAGCACCCGTCTTGTGGAGATACGCCGTGCAGTATGAGCACCAAAGCTGCGGCGCGGCGTCATCCTCGGCAAAGCATATTCCTTGCTTTTCAAACTGCTGCGCTAGCTCTTTAGCTGTCAGACATGGTGCGTGCGTGGGCATGACAAGAACGATACCGACGCTTACTATCGCTTTTCGTTTCAGTCCAAATGTCGGTGAATTTGCGCTTTCCAGGGAAAGAAAAGGCAGCTGGGAATAGGAGGATGGGAAAGGGTTTTTCACGCTGTGAGAAGAAAAAAAAGCGGTGCGGCAGAAGCCCTGACAGCGACTCGTGTAGCGACAAAAGGCCCTTGTATGCACTTCCTACCCTAGCGCAAACGCATGTTTATTCTACTCTTCTTTTGTGCAATCAAGTACCTCGTATTATCTTTGTTTTGCTTGTTTGAGGATCTTTTTTGCTAGTTTTGGATAAGACCAGACCAGAAAAAAAAAGAGATGGAATGTGCAAGAGCGAGACTTTATTGGAAATGCAAACTATAACAGACTTTTTTTTTTATGGGGCGACGTCTATTGCCCTTGCAAAATCAGTGCAATAGTACATTCATACACCAGCCCATTACCACTTAAAGTGTTGGTGCGAACACAAGATGCGAAGAAAAAAGGAGCTATTCGCGAGATGGTTCTGCATCAAAAGCCTTCCGTCCCTCTCACTTCTAGAGAGCTCAGGTGCGTTTGTGCCTCAGAAGTACATGCGTTTCTTTGAAATCTTTTTTTCTTTTTCTACGCAGTGCAGCGGACTATCACCATTATTATTGTTTTTCAGCGATTGGTGTTCAGCTTTGTAAAAAGGAAAAACAAGTAGCAAAAATACACAGGATGTCCAACGACAACCGCAAGATAAAAATAGAAAAAGTTCAAAGTGCAATCGTGAAACTCTTTAGAAGAGCAGAACACAGAAATTTTCCTCCTTCTGCGAGGCTTAGTGTTTCGCAAGCTCACAAGAGTAACTTATGAAACAGGACATGTTATGCACGACTTTGCCATTTGCCCTCCAAACGCCCTTCGTCAATCACTTAAATCAGAAAGAAAGGAGAGAGATGTGTGAGAAGAGCACAAACTAGCTCATGAAGACCACTTCCTGATTGTATGCCCGGTGTGCACTAGCAAGAGCCATCAAACAAATTGGTTTCGCCCAGCGGCCTCGTGAGACGTGGCAATAACAGTTTTTCAACGCAGGCAAAGACGGCACCTCACTTTGACGCCTTCACGCGCTCCAGTGCCTTGTCGAAATGACCCTGGTTGAGCGCTGGAATCGCTTCTGGGGTCCCCGAGGCATTCCTCTGACCGCTTTGCATCGACTTCATCTCTCGCAACGGCATCAGCGCAGCCGCCTTGCACAGCTCTGTCAGGTCAGAGCCAGTGTACTCGTTCGTCTTCATGGCAACGTAGCGGATGAGTCCGTCCTTCTTCGGGTTGTGCTCCAGATCGTGCGCGAGGAGGATGGTCAGAATTTTCTCCCGGGCCTTCAGGTCGGGCGGGGGGACCTCCAGCTGCAGCGGCAGGCGTCGACGGATGGCGTCGTCGATAGTGAAGCGCCGATTCGTTGCACCGACAACGATGATGCGCGCGTCGAGGTCTTTTTCCAGCCCGTCCCAGTGTGTCATGAAGATGGTCTTGGCGTGCATGTGTGGCGTCGCGTCCATCGCGCTACGGCTGCTGAGAAGCGAGTCGATCTCGTCAACAAAGATCACACATGGCGCAATTTTCGCTGCCAGCGTGAAGACGGAAGCGGCGTTGCGCTCTGTGTCGCCGACCCACTTTGAGAAAATGGACTCTGTATTTACGTTAATAAAGGAGCAGCCCAGCTCCTTTGCCAACGCGCGCGCCAGCAGCGTTTTGCCGGTTCCTGGTGGGCCGTACAACAGCACCCCCTTGGGGTGGGAACGCACGGTCTTGCCGCTGAACAGTTCCTGGTGCTGGAAGGGCCACTTGATGTGCTCAGTCAGTGCATCCTTCACCTCATCCAGACCACCCACATCGCTAAAGTCAACGTCGATCCGGTCAATATCTACCACGTTTGACGCCATCTCCGCTTCGGCGGAGTTCAGCTGCACTACGCGGCCAGCCACCGTGATGCGACGAGTGGCGCGGCTCGTGCGGTTTGTGAGCTGACGAGTGATCCACACCAGAGCGCCGATGTACACCCAGAAGTAAATGGGCGTGTCCGCGATGGCGTTCTTCAACCTTTCCAGCCAACCAAGCACAGTGCGGGCCACGCCCGCCATCACGTTTTGTTGCGCATGCGTTCCGGGAACGCCGCGCGCAGTTGCCATCATGATTCTAAATAGGGGAAACACAAAGCAAAGGTGAGGTAAGACCTGCAATAAAGCGCGAGAGAATCAAACACGCTGAAAGTACGCACTACTGGCGAAAAGTGGGAGACACAAACGCAACTCAAAGACGCTCAGAACGAGTTAGACTGTCAGCGTGTGAGTGGTTATGAGAAAAAGAGCAGTGTGTATTATAGGAACGAAGGCGAGGGGTGAAGCAGTGTCCCGTCTCCAATAGCTCTAGTTTTTGGTTGTTGTTTTTGATGGGTTTGCACTGCGCCTGTAGACAGAGAAAGGTCAAGAAATGACGGCCTTCAATGAACGCTACTCGTGATGTAAAATAATACTGTTTTGTTCCTGATGTAAGTGTTTCGACTCTCATTCTTCAGATAACATAATACGAAGCGTTGAGGAGAGAGAGAAAGAGAGAGAAGCGTAAAAATGAGCCGCTGAACTTAATACAAAGAGCACCAGTAGTTTTGTGGCTCGATGTTGACAAAGCAGCCAAATCGCGACAAATCATCTTCAGCGAATGCCTTGTATGTGAGCACCGTTTATTTTTCAATTATCTGCATTGATCAACAATGATTGCAATATGTCTCCTGCATCTAGCATTTTAAAGTACAACAGCGAAGCTATATAAATTGGGCGTCAGCTCAGAGTTTTTAGATACCCTTTTTTATCTTCTGTTACCTATCGTTTGTTTTATTTCTTTTACCACGCACATCTCTTCTGCTATTCGCGAATATGCGCACCTCCAGCATGCCGTTAAAGGCGTCACCATGAATAATGAAACATATACAAAGCTGTTGGAAAAGACGAGGACGAATAGGTTTGGGGGCAACAGTTGCTCAACTTTGTCGGAATTGCTGTTCTTATTGGCTGTCTCCGTCGCCTCGTAGAACTCACGCGTCTACGCGCCTGAGATACTAAAGCAGCTGCACGTAAAACTGTGTAAAGCACGAGCTTGAAAAAAAAGGCGATTATAGAATGCCACGCGCCAGAAGAAAAAAAGTACTCTGAAAACCGAGCTGTGCAGCTGCTGCGCAGACAGTCGGAGGGCGTAAAGAGGAAGTATCTGGGCACGCGTATTTGCCCTTTTGAGCACAAGTGTTCGGCGGATAGCCGGATTCCAGCTTCTCTCTATCGTCTCCTTTGGTTGAGTGGTCTTCTCGTCAAGAGGCGCTTCAGATGGGTAGACATAAACGTCTATGATATTGCACTCGCGTCGCTCGTCACGTCAGTACTTGAGCGTGGCCTTCAGCTCACCCTCTTCGTTGAGCTCGCGGCAGATGTCCCACCCGCCAATGAGCTCACCGTCGACGTAGACCTGAGGATAGGTCGGCCAGTTTGCGTAAGTCTTGAGGCGCTCGCACACCTCGTCGCTCGCCATGACATCATAATAGGTGAACGGAACACCAAGCTCGTGCACCAGCTCACACAGCCGACCCGTAAAGCCGCAGCGAGGACGCGACGGGGACCCAGTGATAAACATAACGACACCCTTGCGCGTGGTCAAATACTTGAGGTAGTCGTCCACTGTGAGGAAGTCCTCTCGCTGGACGCCTTTGCCGCCGTTGTCGCCGAAGAGGGAGCGGATGTTCATGTCCAGCAGGTCCAGCTTTGCGCCAGCAACGTCCGCGACGCGCTCTACACGACGAACGTCGCCGCCGAGCGATGTCCGGAAGAAGGCAATGAACGGCACCGACTCCACACCCTCGCGCTCGCAAACATCTCCGAGCTTCTCGCAATCCACCTCGGCAAAGAGCACGCGGCCCTGGTACAGCTCCGCTTGCTTTTCCAAGAACTCATTCACGGCTCCACATGGGTCGCACCACGTCGCACTAAAGTGCACAACGAGGCCAAGTGCACCCTCGGCGGATTTTTTTATCGCCGAGTATTGCTCAACTGTGTTAACCTTCTGCATTTTAATTGTTCTTCTCGTAATTCTTCACTGAAAGGAGAATACAGGATAGAAAGTAATTTAAACCTTTCCTCGCAAGCTCGTGATACGTACTTTTATGAAAGCCAAAGCGTGCGTTATTGTGTATATGTGTGGTTCCTGAGCTTCGCGCACGGGGTCAAATAATGTAGCAGTTCTATTTCAGAAAAACATACGTCAAGTGATGACGGGTGTTTAACGAGTTAGATGAATCACAGAGCAAGTTTGAGAGAAAAGGGAAAGTAGTGATTGCAAGGTTTCAGTAGACAGAGGCTTAGGAGCCTGTGATTTTTAATACTTTCCGCAACGAGGCCGACGCCAGCTCATATTGCTAAGACAACTCTTTTCGTCTGCTCGCGGATGCCTAAATATGTTTTTGGGTATTCTCCTGGACGGAAGAAAAAGGCTAGCTTCGACTTCTTGTCCCCATCACTCCCGTTCTGCTTAGAGCACGCACAGGATGGAAGATGCGCGGCTTCAGACAATTATCGCATGCGCGTGTGTGTGTGTGTGTGTGTGTGTGTGTGTGTGTGTGTTTTCGCGCGACATCAAGTGCTGCAGCTATCAATAGAAACGAAAAGCAGTAAGTAGTTCTCTATCTCCTTCATAACGAATACAGAGCTATAACTGTGCTCACCTAGAAGCCATCAAAGCGCCAGCCTACTTGATGCCTCTAATCGCAGCCGCGTTGGCCATTTTGTGGGAACGCTCAACCAACTCGCGCAGTTTCTGCAGTCGCATTCGCTTCTGCTTTTCTGTGCCTTGCAAAGCCTTTAAGGTGGAGCGTAGCTCGGATAGCTGCACGCGTGTTCGGTCACGTTCGTGACTCATCGCTGTCATGGCTTCCTCCAACAGGTTTGCTTCCACTTTCCAGTACTGCTCTTTGGCGACTGCATTGTTCAACAGCTCGCTCTTCATGACTGCTGGCGAGGAGGGGAGCGGCCCGCCACCAGCAGCAAGTGCGTTTGCGTCAGCACTGACCAGAGCGCCACTCTGCTTCTTCGTCCCAGTGGCTGCGACGCGTGCCGCAGAAGCCCCCTCGTTGGGGTGCGAAGGGGCAGCAGTGCGCATGCCATCAAGCATGAGGCGAAGGGTGCTGGTCTCGCGGTCCAACGCCACTAGGCGGAGGTCCAGATAGTTTCCGCGCTGCATGAGTTGCTCTCTCTCAAAGGAGCGGCGCAGCAGGAGATGCGCGTGTACGGTCTCTGGATTGACGGCGGCAGGGACTGTATCCAGGGCAGGCAGCGGCAGCAGGACACCGTCCTTCTCCTCGTTGAGAGGCTTTTGTGAAGCTCGCGCCAGCGACGCCATCACCTCTTCGTAGCGCATGCGAAGCAGACTAAGCTTTTTGCAGTTTCGCTGGAGCTCTTCGCCCAGCCCATGCAATTCATTTTCGTGCAAATGTAGCTCGACCAGACGGCCCTGCATCTCTGCTTGAATCTGCTCCTCCTTGATTTGCACCTCAACACGAAGAAAGGACTCCATTCCGGCGGTTTCTTTGAGTACGCCGACATTGGTGTCCGCCGCCTTCATCAGCGACTGCAGCGTCACAGTTGCCTGTTCAAACTGCAGGACCGCTTTGCGCTCTTCCTCTGCGGTGATGCGTTGCTCTTGCTCCAAAGCCGCAATCTCTCCCTCCAGCAAGCGCAACGCTTTCAAGGTCGTGGTCTGCGCTGTGCCGCCGTCCTCCAGCCCTTTGCGTGTGCGGTACGTGCTGCTGCTCAGTGTCGTGATGCCGTTCCGCAACTGTTGGTGCTCGCGCTGGGCCCTGAGAAGGGCCGAACGCAGTTGTTCGATTTCCCGCATCCACGACTCCTGCCGCTGTGCACGCTGCTCCAGCGCCAGTGCCTCCATAGAGGGCAGTAGCGCGCGGCGCTCCGCGAGCAGCTCCTCCAACTGCGCGCACCGCTCCCTCAGCATGCGTGCCTCGCACTCCGTGGTTTCCTGCGACCCCGCTAGTGCTCTTCGCTCTCTTTGTTTTTCTACAATAGCTTCATTGACGCGGTCGCCCCTGCGGCCCTCCATCACGAAGATCTGAATGGCCTCACTCAATCGCGCCTGCGCACGCTCAAGGCGAGTCTCTAAGACCTCTTTCTGATGAGAGAGCGAGAGAGCGAGTTCGTGCAGCGCTTCTGGAGACGGCACATTTGTTTTAGACTGCTGGTCAAGCACCGCACGCGTCTCCATCAGCGCAGTGTGACGTGCCTTCTCCAGTGTCAGCAGAGACATTTTATCCTCGCACAAACGAGCGACGTAGTCAAGTTGGCGGCGCTGCTGATGCAAAAAAGACTCCTCAGCGTGTTGTCGATTTGTGAAAGTTGTCATGTCGGTCTCGCTGTGGCGAATTGCATCCACAAGTTGGCGAAGCGCGTGCAGCTGGCGATCATATCGGTCACGGTGGCGATCGCGCGTTGCGGCTTGCTGCTTGTGTTCAGCGAGACAGCGATCTAAAGAAGATTGCATGTGCTCTCGCGTCTCCTTTTTTTCCAGGGTAGCGCGTTGCAATGTTTCCATTGTAGCGGCGTTCATCGCCACATGCGCGTCGAGCTGCGACGATTGTGCGTGAACCAGCTCTAGTGCGCGGACACTGTCAGACTGGTCCTTGACAACATCTTGCAGGTTGCGCTGTGTGGCACCCAACTCCATCAGTACCTGAGCATGCTCTACGCGAGCACTCTCAAGCTGCTGCGCGGAAGCGCGGACTTGATCGTTCAGTCGGTCTAGTTTCGCCCACACAGTAGAGGAGAGCTCGCGCTGCGCTGCCGACAACTCCTCCCCAACGCGCTGCCGAGCAAGATGAGCTAGAATGATTTCCTTCGCCTCCGCCTCCAACGCCACAGCGCTTTTCTGCCCCTCCTCGAGCCTGCGCCGCTGATGCTCCATAGAAGCCTCAAGCGCCGCGGCAGCAGAGGCGAGACGCGCCTCTTCTTCTTTCAGAGAACGCACTTGCCGCCCTGCAGCGTCTGCTTCTAGGCAAAGCTGCTTTAGCTTCCCTTCATCTCGCTCTAACGTCTCTCGCTTGCTCGCCAGAGCCTCTGCAGCCGTCTTCGCTTGCCGTTCAATATTTTTCTGATTGCGCTTCAGTAGTTCCACAACTTCGCGCGACTCCTCAACGGCATTACGCTTGCTTTCTAGATCAAATGAAACCTGCTCAATGCGTTCCGTTAGCTGCTGATTGGTAGCATTAAGCAGTGAAGACGGCCACCTCGAAGACATCCGAGTGTCGAGGTAGCGGAGGCAGCAGCGAGAACCAAAGCAATGGTGTGGACAATTCGGTAGCTATCTAGCCACTTCTCCCTTTTGCGAAGAGGCGAGAAATATTGTATATGCGTGTGCAAGTTCTATCGTAAACAAAAGGGCAGCAGCCTCGTGTCTAGCGTCTATTGTATTTGTGCGCGTGTGCTGCGGAACAAATAAACCATCTATAGTGTGTAATCCTCTATTCCCTTTGGCGTCTTGAATTCAGCGCAGAAAAGAAACCAGCTCTGGGCTTCAATAAAACAGGATCCGCTTCTTTCTCTTTTTTTTTAGCACATCAACGGTATTGCTGCTGCAAAGCTCAACACAAATTGAATTTTCTTCCTTTTCTCTGCGAGAGAAAGAAAAGAGATACCTCGCCAGCACGCCAGAAGCCACTCAAGCAAGTGTCAGGAGGGGCTAAGCCCGGTTATATCAATGTCTAACGTGACAATAACTATAAGGGTCCCCACCCCACGCAGTTTCTTAAAGAGTATTATTTCCTCGCTTAAGTAGGCCTATTGGTGGCAGCAAACAGAAACGTCAGGAAAACAGGTGGAGAAAAGTGCGAGAAACAATGAGAAATGGTTCCGCATAAAGGAGGTTGGTGCAGCGCGCGCACGCTACTTCACAAAACGCCTTGTGCTGCATTCGACAGCTATGATTCACAAAGACAGATGAAATAGAATTTTAAAAGAGGGAGGGAAGGCAATTGTCGGCAATACGTTTTTGTTCTTTTTTTGCAGCTATAACACCGTCTTTCAGCCTTTTCAGATGGCATAAGTTTGACACAAAATGCAATGTACACTAAAAAAACAGTGGGAAAGGTGCAAACTCGAAACGTGCCCATCGAGTTCATTAGACAAGAAGATCTTTGCGTCGCCGAGCGTCCCGCCGGACCCACGCCTCATACTCGGCCGCGTCATGCATGCAGTCTGCGTCGCTGAGTGCATCAGATCCCTTGTAATTGCTGAGTGCGTTCACCTCACCCGAATCCCACCCGCCTGCAATTGAAGGTTTTCTTGATGCGCTAGTAGTTGCCTGGGAAGAGACTCCGGCCCCGGATACCCTGTGCGATTCTTGACGGCGAAGCTGGCCACTCAAACCAGCATAGCTGCTCGCGCTTATCGGCGCAAAAGCTCCGTTGCTCGCGCGTTGCTTGCCATTTCTCGGCGCCACATAGACTATGTCGATTGCAAACTCATCGTCCGCGGTGCCAGACAAAGCGTTTGAATCACGCACACCGCGCGAAGAGCTCTTCCCAAACGCTGAGGAGGCGTTGTCCTCCCTGCCACCACCACGTGCTTGCTTGGTCAGCGTAGCGGACGAAGGGGAAGATGAAAGCACTCCCAATTCTTCCTCTTCCTCCTCGGAAAACTCCGTTGTAACCGAATCCAACCGCGGCGGTGAAGACATCCCTCCGTGGCGAGGACTGCGATCCCTTCTCTTAGCACGTTCCTCTAGCTGCGTGCGTCCCCTGGGAGTGTGTAAAACACCACGTCGCAAGATGTGAAAAAGCTTCTCAGGCTGATCGCGGCTCAGCCTAGGTCGGCCAGCGCGGGAAGCAGACAATTTGAAACGGAAAGAGCGAAGCAGAAAATGGGTGGCTTTCAAAACGGACAAGACACACTCCTGCAACTATCTCTTGAGGTAGTTATTGTTGTTGTTTTTTCTGCTATATGCGCCGCGTTGCTCTTTAGCATTAGTCGTGGGGGAGGAGGGGAGTGAAGTGGAGATAATTGAAGACCACTGCCGAGTCTTTTTTTTTTTCAAGAACGGGAAAGGAAACATAGCCTCCTATGGTAGCATGCCTAATGCAGATCCCCCTAAGGCACTGTGCGGAGAAAACCTCCGTTATCCTCCCGAGGCCCGCTGCAGCTCTCATAAAATGCAGGATGCATGAGAACCTCCGCTTATCGATAAGAAACATTTTAACAAAACGAAGAGACCACTTGAGGAGCAAATCAACGTAATCGCATTGTTTTCCTTAGACGTGGCTATTTCATTTTCTCGTTAAGATGCATTTTTTTTCTTTCCTTTAGGACGAATTTGCATTCATTGCTTGTGGAACGTAGGTATTCCCGAGCATGGATGGCTGTGTGTTACGAAATCGCTAGTCAGGGAAATAATAAGAGAAAGAGAGAGATAATAAAAACAAAACAAAACAAAAATTGGAAACAAAAGCGAAAAATAAGAAGCTTGACGAACCATCTTGATGTTGCCGGAGAGAAGAAAACAGCTTATACTTTGTTTTCAGCCAGATGCAATCCAGGTCGCGAGGCACAGAATTCCTGATCACATCTGATGTTTCGAAGCCTTTACGCAGCCGGTAGAGACATCGCCGTGGGTTTGTGTCGAATGCTGTCCTTCCCATTACCAAGGGAGCTTCTTATCCTTGTGGTAGAAGCCGCCGGTGGGACCGTCAGCGGGAAGAGTGGCCAGCATTACGCTCGTCTCGGCACCCTCGTACGGCGTCAGATGTGCCTCTGGCGTGTTGAAGCACATTTCTGTCTGCACGTATCCTGGGTAGGCGCAGTTCACTTTGGCCGCAGCGGCGCTGCCACCCGCCTCCTCCGAGTAGTCCTGCAGGTACTTGGCAAGGTTGTGGGCGTACATGTTCACGGCGGTCTTGCTGCACTTGTATGGTGCGAAGTTGGGGTGGGCGTATTTGTTCTGTGGGCGCTCCACCGTCTCGTGCGTCCCGAGCGGCGTCGAGACAAAAACGATGCGCGGCGCTTCAGATGACGACAACATCAGGGGGAGAAAGGTGTTGGTGATGTCGACAGTGGCAAAAAAGTTAATTTCAAACTCGTCGCGCATGCGCTTCATGTCGAGCGGGTAAACCTTATTGTCAAAATCCATAATGGCAGCGTTGTTGATCAGGACGTCGAGACGCTTGTACTCCGTCTCCACCTTCTTAAACGCTGCCTGCACTGACTCGGTGTCCGTAGGGGTGATCAGCAGCAGATCGACGTCGAGCTTGTCGGCGCGCAGCGTGTTCACGGCATCCTCGCCGCGTTTTGCGTCGCGTGCGCACAGCAGCACCTTGAAGCCCTGCTCGGCCATGCGGCGCGCCGTCGCAAACCCAATACCGCGGTTCGCACCCGTGACAATTGCAACCTTCTGGACAGCGGACATGCCTGCAGATAAGAAACTCAAGCGTTAGAGATTTAAAGTAGCTATAAAGGCGAGAGAAAGTAAACCGATAACAAATCGGAAAATATGCTTTGTGTGTGTGTGTGTGTATTTATAGTCCACTGATCCTCGAGTAGTGAAAGTTAAGTGAGGGCGTAACAAGTTCAGACGAAAGCAGCGACATGATAAAAAACAGACAAGGAAAAAGTTTCACATTGGGCGTCCACAAAGAAAGACAATACGCCAATGAAAGTCCGCTATTGTAGGCTTCAAAAAGCCGACAACAACAACAAAAGCCTAGCACCAAACGTCTTTTTCCATGCGCCTGTAGCGGCACTTAGTAAGAGAAAAGCGCGATTAGCTTCACAACGAATACGAGTCAACCTCAATGATAATTGGCCAGGACGAAAAACCCCGCACCTCTGACCTTCCCAAGCAGCAGGAACTCATAATCAGTACAGACGACAACTGACGTTGCAAATACGCCGAAATACCACTTGTGTAATATAGACAGATGACGGGACCAACGTGATCTTCTGACCATCAAAACAGCGCAGTATTGATGTATTTCCGTGTGTCAAGTAGTTGAGATGTGTGTATAGACTCAACAAAACACAAAGCAAACTTTAAATGACGCCATCTCTGTGCGAAAAAATAAAAATAAAAAATAAGCTAGCTGCTAGAGAGCGCCTATAATAACAAGCTTCTGTAGTAGCACAGGCTCCACTCCGCCGTTGATCTTGCCGCTGCAAACGACTTTGTGATACGAGCAATAAAAGAAATTAAAACAGCAATAATAATAGTAGTAGTAGTAACGGCGGCGGCGCGTTTACTGCACGTCAGGCAGAAGAGCACCGCGGCGTCAGTCGCGACGGCGGCAACGGGCACGGACAGCAGCCCACGCGCTCGTTGTGAGCGCACGCAGGCCCTGCGATTGCACTTGCGCAGCGCGCAGCGCAACACTCCGCACTACCATGGAAGGCGGTCTTTCTTGAAGAAGTACCCGCCAGTCGGGCCGTCTGCCGGCAGCGTTGCAAGGTACACGCTCGTTTCGGCACCCTCCTCGATCTCCAGTTCCGCGCCAGCACCGCCCATATCGGTCTTGACCCAGCCGGGGTGGCCGCAGTTCACCTTCACGCGCGTATCTTTTAAGGACGCAGCCAGCGTCACAGTGTACATGTTTAGTGCGGCCTTCGAAACGTCGTACGGGGCGTACGAGGCATCCGTGACCGCCGACCCGCAGCTTCCCATGATGGACCCGACGTGAACGATGCGTCCCTCCGGGGCCTTCTTCACCATCTCCAGGAACTGGTTGGTCACGTTCACCGTACCAACAACGTTGACCTCAAAGCACTTCCGCAAGGCCTCAAGATCCACCTGTTCCTTGTCGCCAGGCGCGCTCGCATAGCCAGCGTTGTTGATCAGCGCGTCAAGAGCACCGTTGACCAGCTTCGACACCTCAGCCGCAGCCTTCTGCACCGAGGCAGTGTCCACAGTGTCCATGATTACGTAGTCCGCTTTCACGCCGTCGCTGGCCAGCTGCTCCACAGCCTTCTTCGCATCGGCCTCTTGGCGTGCACTGATGATCGCGTGGTATCCCAGCTTGCCCATCTGGCGGGCCGTCTCCAGGCCGATGCCGCGGTTGCCTCCACTGATGAATACAGACTTCATTTTGAGTTTCTTTTCGGATTGGTCGGGGTAAAAAAAGAAGCACAACGCAAAAGTAGAAAGCAGAGATGGACGCTCTCACAATAGAGAAAAGCTGTGACGGAAAGTTGAAAGTTGACTGCCTTGGTGTTCGCGTTATTGAAAGGTTTTTTTTTTTTGTAAAACAAAAACGTGGCCGGTCGTTACCAAAGGAGAGAGTGCAAATGTTGTGGCGCACAAGATAGAACACGGAGGCGAGGAAACGCGTTAAAAGACAAAGACGGGGAGGTTGAGAAACGGGGAGGGTGAAACACAGAAGACAGGACCAAAATGGGAAGGGCGAGAAGAAAAGAGGCATGCACAAAATGCAACTTTTCTGGTTTGAAGCTGCGCTTTGTCGTAGTCGCCACACAAAAAAAAAAGCCGAGATGAAAACACAAGGATTATAACTAAATTGTGGTTCATGCTGTGTTCTTCAAGAATTCCCCGCTAGGAGAGCAGAAATATTGTTTCCGGCATTAATTAAAGGAGAGAACAGTCGGTGCGTAGAATGGTGGATCGTTCACGTTAGTGAATATGTATATATATATTAAAGAATTTTGCGTGGATTCACAGAGCCCATCCTCCAAGCAAAAATAAAAATATATCCAATCACAGCGGTTATGCCAAAGAGCCGGAAAAGTTGACAGCTAGTTATCCATCTTTTTCTTTTTTCTTTTTTTAGATCACAATAAAGTAAACTTTGTTTTACAAGTCATCGCGCGCGTCAATGATCTCGTACATGGGATTTGTGTTCTCAATACCTACATTAGTTGTCCACATCTTGAAATCAGCGCCACATGAGCCGTCCATTGCAGCCATTACCGCGCCAAGTGACTGGCAGTTTTGCTGAGCGGCGGGAGACGCGAGACAGTAATCTGCCAAAATCTGAAACAGATGAGAGCCAGCCTCGAAGTATATGTCCTTAAAGGAAGTCTGGAGGAGATGATGTGGTGTCTTCTTCAGTTGGTTGGCAACTTTCCTTCCATGCTGCATGAGATAGGAGTCAGTGGCGGAATAGATTGTACTGCAGATGCCTTTAAAAGGCTCCAAAGCAGGGTCGTTAGAGCGCAGTTTCACTGCTTTCTCGCATTCCGCCTGGGCAACATCGGCCCACGCTTCCCAGAATTTTTTTGCAGGAACCGCCCGTTTCTCCGCGCTTCCAGCGACATTAAGAGCGCGATATTGGTACGCCATGCGAACAAAATCGCTTTTCTCTTGACATCCTGTGCATTCCAGCCCTCGATCTGACAAAAATGCGCGCAGATCCTTTACCTTCATTTTACGGAAGTCGGCCTCTGTCAACTCAGCTGACACGAGCGACACGGCCAGGAGAGCGACAAGAAGAAGAACGATAGCTGGTCTCATTTGTTGTTGTGCTTTTTATTTGTTTTCTGTTCTGTGTCGAGGAGCAGTAGATAAGGGTGCTTGTAGAAAAATAAGCTGTGTACTAGAAAAGAAAGAGATGCGTGATACTCAAAAAGATGACAAACTACAGAAAGGCAAAAATGCGAATTAGATGAGTTATATAGTAGAGCCTTGCATTGATTTTACATAAAATTTTATTTTCTGCAAGCAGAAACACCGTTTCATTTTCTTCTAATTTTTTTGGCTTCAAAAACAAATCAATGCCATTGGTGAGGAGACCGAATATTGATCATTATGCGCTTAAGCACACCAGGCGAGCTCCAAAAATTTGCTGTTAAACAGATTTGAAAAGAATCCCTAGACCACAATTCCGTCAACTCCTCCCTAAAATGATCCAAGGGCTCGCGACATAGCAGCACAATATATATATATATATGCTGGAGCTATACTTCAAACATTCAGAATTCTGATATATATGTGTGCGTGTATCCTTTTTTTTTTTTTTTGATTACTCGCCTTACAATCCCAATTTCTCCGGTAATTATATTATGAAAAGAAGTAAACAGCTTGTTAATTCTCGAAAGAAAAAAATGTCGACTTTCAAAGGGAAAGATACTTACACATCATCATCGCTCGAGTCACGCGCTCTTTTTACACGCGTAACCTTCGACTTCGATTGCCTGCGATAAATGTCATCGAAAACTTGTTTAGAAACGCCTTCAAATTCCTCTTGCGCAAAATAAGAGGGGTTTGCGTCCAGCAACCAGTCCTCAGAGACCGCAGTCACTGTGCGAATGTACGTGTTACTGGTCAGCACCAGCTCGTTAAATACCACAAATTTCGGACGGCGATTTAAATACGTGGCCGGAAAAAGCAAGCATTTGACGTCATCCTTCAGCGTCATAAACTGATGCTTTGTAGGGAGCGACAGCGCAATTTTGGTAAAGTACCCCTTGACAATGGCACGCCGAATCTCGTTGGCGAATTCCATCTCTGCAGGAAACTCGTCATTCTGGATTTGCCGCTGAGTCGCTGTGTACGTGCTGCAGATGGACAGTCCAATGCGGCGCATAATCCCCACAAGCTGCCGGTAAACGTTCACCGCTTGCTTCAAGACGCGGGGGTTTATGTAGTTGTCCGTACACCACGAGGTGCTTTGATTGTTTGCTTCGTAGAACGCGTTGAAAACGTTCAAATACGCAATATGATCACCTGTTGGGTGGTAAAACTGCTCGCGGCACCGCATTGCGCGGCCACGTTGCTCGTTCGAAGGATTAATAAAGGGATTCTGCACTGACAACATCGCGCAAATCCGCGCAATGTCTTCCGAGCAACCGTATTCTGCGCTGTGAAACAGCATGGACGCCATTTCAGGCTCTACGGGAAAATCCGACATCAAGCTTCCGTGTTCGGTCAGATTTCCATCGTCATCTAGCGCGCCCAGAAAGTTCAGTAGTTCCAGTGCGCGCATTAGCGTTTCAGGTGCTGGTGGCTCAACAAAATCGAAATTAATTAAATCCTCAATTCCCATTTTCTTCATGTTCAGCACAATGCTTCCGAGGTTACAGCGGAGAATTTCGGGGTATGTGTTGGGTTGCAAAGCACTGTGAAACGACTTTGCCGTGTAAAGGCGAAAGCATTTCCCCGGACGGGTGCGGCCCGCGCGACCACACCGCTGACGAGCACTGGCCTGGCTAATCGGGGTGACAAGCAGTGACTCAACGCGAAGCTTAGGATTGAAGACTTTCTGTTTCGAAAAGCCGCAATCGATGACAAAAACAACACCGTCAATTGTCAAAGACGTCTCAGCAACATTTGTGGCAACAACAATTTTTCTGGTTCCCTCGGGTACGGCTTGAAAAACCTTGCGCTGCTGTGAGGGAGGCAACGCCGAGTACAAAGGCAGCACTGCCACAGGCCCGTGGTGACAATTGGCACTGCTATGTTCTGCCATCCGAATACCGTTCTGCAAGCGTTCCACGGTCGTCTCAATCTCGTCCTCTCCGGTAAGAAAAATGAGAATATCACCGTCTCCTTCGTAGAGGTGAATTTGAGTTGCAGTGCGAATAGCCGCCTCGACATAATTCGCTTCAGGGGCCTTGGAGTTGTACACCTCAACACCGTACATGCGGCCAGAAATATGCACAAGCGGGGCTTCCGGAAAATATTCCTGAAAGCGCTTTTCCTCCAAGGTTGCGGACATCACCACAATTCGAAGGTCGGGCCTTTTCGGCAGTAATGCCTTCACAGTTCCGATAAGAATATCGGTGGAAACCGTGCGCTCGTGGGCTTCGTCAAGGACAATGACGCTGTACCGACTCAGCAGGGGATCTGTCATCGCCTCACGGAGCAGCATACCATCCGTTAGATACTTAAGTCGCGTTTTTTCGGAGCTTTTGTCGTCAAAACGGATGTTGTAGCCGACTTCCTCGCCGAGCACCACATCCATTTCCTCCGCCACACGCTCACTGACGCTGGTGGCGGCAACGCGCCGTGGCTGCGTGCACGCAATCCCATGTTCCGGATTTAGCTCCAAAATGTACTGCGGCACCTGAGTTGTCTTTCCACTCCCGGTTTCACCAACGAGCAGCACGGTTTGGTACTGATTTACTAATTTTTGGATGCGCGACTTTGCCGCGAAAATCGGAAGGCGCTCTCTGCCTTTGAGTAAGGTGTGGTAACGCGAGCTGTACGCGTTCCCCGTGTATGGGTTGCGGTCAACAGGACCCATTTTCTGTGCAGTATGTATGAATCTTTCTAGTCTTGAATAATAATTTTTATAAATAAAATTGAAACGAGACGGTAATAGCAGAGAGAGTTATATGAGACAATATGCATTTATACAGCGAATGCGGTGCAAATTCACCCCTCTTTTTTTTTTTTGCTCAAATTGCGGTGTAGATTGAGCAAAGCACACCCAACAATTCTTTGTCGCACAAGAAAATTCTCAAGCGGCTACTTAATGAGCTGTTCTTAAAATCATCGGAGCACACAATTTATTACTTGGTCACCACGTAGTGCACGTTTAATCATCTAGTAGTAAATTAAAAATATATTTATTTCATTGCTTTAGTTGCTGTACAATTAAGTGGCTTCAACTGCTGGAAACAAAACAAAATAAAACGGATTTTATCCGCGCGAAATTTACGCATACAATATGTGATCTGCATCGCTATTTGAAAACATATTTTCAGGCATTATTTGTATCATTTTTTACAACGTAGCAGACAAACTTTATAATTGAACGCTGAGTTTCAAGACACTGACAAAATTCTTTTTTTTTCCTTTCTTGTGTCCTCCAGCTAAATCTTAAATAGTGATTTGTTCTTGCAAGACACGAGAGTGAAAAAGAAAACGCCTATTGACTACAGAGACGCCATCCTAGTTTGTATATTTTACACTTTTTAGAAAGGAAACCAAGTCAGTACGATAGGGCTACACGCTGGCAACATCCATCCAGAGCCATTTGATTCAGAACAAACGCTTCCTCAATCAACTTAATACCTGGACTTCTCCAGTAAAGAGAAAAAAAAACAGGAGCATTGCAAAGTACTGCTATTGCTTTTCTGCTATCAACAAAAGTTCAAGCCGATCCAAATTGACTTCATTTGATTTTTATTCTAGTGGAATAAATCCTCCATCCTTAAACACTCCTCCCTCAATCCCTTCATTAGACCTGCAAGGGTAGCAAAATGTCGTGACAGCTATGGGTTTCGTACGGGTTCAACGCGCACGCTTTTCATGAGCACCAGAAAACCTCCACATCAGTAGCCTCTTGTACATATTTGCAACGAACGTAATTGTAACGACAATGCCTCACGTATAACGTCCCCTGCCTTCCCACGCTCACCCCACTAAGCTCAAACACCAGTCGCCCCCCTCTCCCTACAAGGACGCCGCGCTCCTTTTCTCGTTACCTTTTTTGACGTGCAAAAAAGAAGTTCAAGTCGCTCACCATTGAGATGCAGCGGAGCTGCTTGTGCTCCCTAAATCTTCGCAAAGCATAAAGGTAAAGCTGAAAAGCCAGTGCCCACCATAAACTTATAAAAAGAGGCTTTCCTAGGACCCAAGAGGTCCTAAGTTGACCCCCCGCAAACGCCTTCCGTGTTGAGCCGCCGCCGGCGATTCGTTAAAGTCCTCTTAAACGCAAGAGTAACTAAGGTTGCCTACCGATTTGCACAACGCCCCCCGCAGATCCCACCACACCTACCACACAGAGGGATGAGGCAACCCAGGAATGAGTAAAACTATCCTCTTTTGAAGCCGGGAACGTCAGCAGAGATACCAGATGCACGCCCACCGTTTTTTTCCTCTTTTCTCTGCACGAAGCGGGAGGGCCCAGACGTCCACCCATGAAACGCACCATACTTGACTAGAAGTAATTGTGCAAAACGATGCCACGCAGGTACCGCAAGGCGAATGCCAGCGGCCTCAAATAGACGTAGGCTTTCTTAACATTTAAAGGACCTCGCAAAATTCTCGACCTCCTGCCTCCTGATGGAACCATCGGGGGTGATTTTTTTTTTGTCTGGGCCAAAGCAGGGTCCACGCCCCCATCAAGCCACCACTCAGCAGCTTAATTATCCACTCAAATGCAGCGGGGGTCACGCAACGCGGCAAAGCATAGGAGAAGAAGCCGTAGCCAGCACTCCAAAGGGATTGAGTTACACCGTCGCAAGGCTATTAAGCGGCAAATCTGCTGGCGGGGAAGAGGCTTTACCATGCTAGGGCTCGTTTGTACGCTCACGACGCCTTGTTTACAACCATCTGCCGTTCTTTTTTTTTTTTTTTGCAAGGTTGTGTGCCGTCCCTGGTGATGCCGACTGAAGTTGCCGCGTGGCTAGCCATGCCATGCATTGGTAACATTGGTCGGAGGTCACCGACCTGGACTCCGTGGTTCCGGGCGCCCCCTAAAGTTGCGATGAGGGTATACTGGCGGACAATGGAGTAGACGTCCTGGGAGATAGTGGCGCCTCGTAGCGCACCTGCCGAGGGATGCGAACAAGGCATGGTGGTCGCGAAAGCGGGCCTTGGCATGGCAACGCCTCTCCCTCATACCAGTATTTCTGGCCGCGCATAGTCGTGGTAAGGTGGTTCAGTCTGCTCAGAATACCGATGGTGCGGCTTCCTACCCCCGTCGTATCACCACGAAGGACGTCGCCTGGCGCACCTGGGTAACGGTGCAGGTCGTGGCTATCCGCTGCGGATAAAGATTGCGGACGCCATGCCCGTCGCCCCACACAAAAGGGCATGCAACCTTGGCGGTTTCCTCAGAAGTGATAGACCGAGAATCCGGCGAAGCCCTGTGAGGGCTAAGGAACAGCCACGGCTGCAGCCGTGGTGAAACATTCGTCATCCGATACCCTCCTGATACCGTTTTGCGCAGCCGCTTAGGCATAGGTCGCTTATAGTTGGGTCTAGTACACTCTAGCAGTGGACATCGGAATCTTTCCGCTCCAAGTGGAGAAAAGGCAAACAAAAACTGTGGTGAGGCGAAAGGTTTGTCCCGCTGCATCGTTTCCGGCTTCAACAAAGGGACACCTTCACCCTAGATTTCTTCTCGGGTGTGCAGTCAATGGGCCCGCTCTAAATAGCCTAAAGGTGTTCGTGCGTGGCGTCAAAATCAAATGCGGCAGGACACTGGTCCGGGAGGTAGGGAGAGTTGCATGGGCACCAGGAGTGCCTAACTATGCTGTTGCAAAGTTGTGAGCTCAGAAGGGTGACATGCGTTATTTAACTTATTTTTCGTGATTAAGACTTGCCTGAAGGCTCCATGAAAAAAAGGTTGTGTGCCGTTTTCTCACCGGAAAAAGTTATTACCACCTCAACAAAGCCCTCCGGATTAGTAGGAATCTGCCCCCGGCCGACGCCGAAGCTAGAAATTGCCACTCCCACTCTCACGATGCAGAGTACCAAGTCGTGAAACAGTACCCCGGGATGGGGGTAAACCAAGTGCATGCTCCTTGATGCTGGACTCTTAGTGTAAAAGTTCCGGAAAACAGTGCCGTGGGCAGCGTCCCGACTGGGAAGCCCGGGTAACCTTTCCACGTCTACAACCTACCCCACCTGCTATCCGTGGTCACGTGTTATCCCTCCGGGAGAAGTCACATTATAGTAGCGCTCATAGTGGCCACATCTAAAGGAAAATAATGCACAGCTAGCTGTCAAAAAGACGACCACAACGGTACAAGAGAAGAGGAAGATAGCTCATTTGTACGCCTCCACAGATTTTCATCATTTTTTTCTTCTGCCTTGCAGCCCTTACCGGCAAGCCTCGCTTATTTACCCCCCATTTCAGTTTAGCTGGGAAATATACCTTCTCAAATCTCACACCGCCACCCCCATGTATAAAAAAAAAAATTGGAGCCTTTCAAAAAGCGTTTCTGACTCGAGAACCATCGCGGAGCTCATAAAACGCAGTCTCTGCTCCCCGCCAGAGGTTGGTGGCTAATCAAAGCAGCCACAAGTAATTTCTAGGGCTAAACACCGATCTGGCTGCTGCTTCCTTTTTGTTACTGTTTGGTGGGCCTCCCGCTGGCTCCAACTCAACTCTTCGATTGAGGTGAAAGCTGAGCTGGTAGCCGGCCAGTAAAAAACATACCCCAGATGTTTATCACGAACAAGAGTCCTGTAATTAAGCCCAGGGCAGTCATAGAGGCAGTGACTTCACCCAGCTAGTATGCTCCAGTAAAAGTCTTAGTTGCGAGAACCATGTGTCGTGCTAGACGCGACTCTTAGAGTCCAGTGGGGGTGTAGCACTGGATGCTGCTTTGCATAACCATTCCGTGCAGTTTCGCAGCATTTAGCTCTACCCCTGAGGTTTTTGTCGACGTTTTTTCGAGTCGCCGAATGGAAGCTGGCTTAACGGTGAGAGATGCCCATACTGGCTGCGCCACCTCGCACCCCAACGACTAAACACATAGAGCGTTTTTAAATTTTCGGGGCACAGTCTTTAAGCTGGCCGTTGGATATATCCAGCATTGACAGAAGCTCGTTGCAGTATTTTGGTGCTCGCTGCCGTCTCGGTACATGCTGGTGAGATAATATTGTTTTGTCCTGGCGCACCTGTGCTGGATAAATCGCCTTTGTTGCGTATTCCTCTGCTGTTGGAGGGAGTGTGCTTTGGTTTTTATCAGGCTTGGGTAGAGCATCTGAATCCTGCTTTAGTGGGCTCCTAGGTACAGATTGGCCTGCCATTTTTTTCTGCCAGCGGTTATCTTTTTGCTGCTATACTTCCCTAGAGAGGCGGCCCGCTAAAAAAAAGGAAAGCATTACCCGACTGCAGGGGATATTTCGGAGAAGTACGAAATCATCTACGTACTGGTGGCCCTTGCCACGTTCGCTCTCTTTCCAGATTGCAGCATCACGCTGCGAGTTGCATTGCTCATTTTCGGTCACTGGGGTGGCTCCATCGGTTATGAGTCGGGGTATCTCGGCGCGCGGCGAAATAATAGGAGACTAGGGTTCAGGAAAAAGAGGTGGAAAACATCAAGGAGCAATAAAAAAAAGTAAAGGCTCACACTCAAAAAGCAATTGCTTATTCTCAAACTCAACTTTTAAATGAAAAAAGGGGGAGAAAAGGACAAAAACCATTATTGAACGATCATTAAAAATGAAGCTGAGGGACAAACCAGCGAAGAATAACGGGCAAAAGAACCAAATCGCGCTTTATTTGTATTCTCAGGAAAAGGGTCCCGGAAAAAAACATGTTTGCTTGAGGAGAAAAGGACAACGTAACAGATGCAAATGCAAGGTAGCCTAGCGCACAAAAAAACCAAAGGAGAGATGGCGCTGAATACGCCAGCAGAAGGCTAGGGCATTCGGCTGTTGGCATGCCGGGGGCGGCAAAGCCGGACGGGAGGGTAAGAAAGGGGGTGACAGTAGAAGCCAGCACCCGAGAGATTGTAGTAGAGCTTCAATCGGTTCACAGAAAAGGCTCCACTTAACACCCCACAGTCAAATCAAAATGGTCATTATACTTTTTTTTTCTGGTGTTTGCAGGGCTCTCCTCGCGGTATTTTTATTTCTGTGGCTGAGGACAGCCTCGCTGCTTTAGATATTGGCCGCAGCTAGCGTTTGTTGAAAGGGCCGAGGCTCGAGGGCAGCAACCTCGAGACGCGTGACTAGGGTGGGCTTTTACCAAGGTTTTTGACGGGCTTAGTTTGTGAAATCCCTTAACTGACCTGTGCTTTTGGGGAGGAAAGGGGTTTAAATTCTTGGGAGACATAGGCTGTCGTGATGGGGAGACGCTTGTCGGGTAGCTTTTTTTTTGCCCACGGATACCTGCGTCTTTCAAAAGCGTGGATGGATCTGGTGATGATGGTGGGTGGGAAGTTGTTTTCGCTCTCGATCTGCGAATTGTGTTTTTTTCCCTCACAGGAGACTCTGCTGTCAGTGGCCCCTCTGCGATCATGATGCTTTTATGTCCGCTCTGCGTTTACGGAAAAGTGGGGGGCGTTCTGGTTGGGCGGCGTCGGGGCTTTTTGCCTCTGCTTTCCGGCCAAACCGCCCCGTTTTTGTCCTCCTCTGGCTGCGCACTGCGTCTTGGCGGGGCGGCTTTTTTCCCCTGCGCCGCTTTTGGAGTGTTTCTTGGGGTTAGGGGGTGGTTTGATGGGGGAGGATTCTTTCCCCCTCCTTAGAAACGCCAGGGCCGCCCCCCCCCCCTTGGGAGGTGGGACAGGCACCATGCATCCCCTTTCAGAGCAAGGTGGACATGGCGAGGGAGAGGGAAGCCAGGAGCAGGTCGGAGGAATATGAGGAGAGGGTGTAGTGGCTGCCTTTTGGCCGGCACAGTTGGCCGGTGTTGTTTTCTTTCTTCATTTTTCACGAGCTGCACGACTAGTGCGGCCACTCGCTTTTGACGTGAGTGGGCGAAACCTATACTGTATTTTTTCTCATGAATTTTCATTTTTTCGAGGGTCGTACGACAATAGTGTTGAACAAGTGAGGCGCAAGCTGTTGGAAATCCTTGATCAACTCAAGCCACGCGCTAGAACATCCATGGTCAAAAAAAGAATAAATAAAATAAAATAACTTACTTGTTTTGAGGTCTTGCGACACTATAAAATAATCGAGGAAGGACTCGTTCGTTAAAAGCGACACCAGCAAGCATCCGCTCAAGCCCAAATGTAACGAGGAGCGACCGTCAGAGCGATACGCGGCATGGTGGTTCGGTAGAGGTGACGATGAGGTAGAGCACTTTGACGCGCTTTGGATTGCTGATCCGCGGCTCCTACTGTTTGTCACGCACGCGCCAGGAAGCAAAGAAAAGAAAAAGTAAGGAGCGGCAAAGGAGCGAGCACTCGACCTCGCTGTTTTCGCCGTTGAAAAAACAACAACAACCCTCTTCATGCCACACGCGATGCGCTCCTCTTCGCGACGGCACTGCCGGCAACGCGGCCAAACACGACACACTCCAGCAGAGAATTGCCCCCCAGGCGGTTGCCACCGTGCACACCGCCGGTGACCTCACCAGCGCCGTAAAGACCTGCTATGGGCACAAGCTGCTCGCTGAGAATCTCCGCCGAGGGCGAGATCAGGCAGCCACCCATGGTGTAGTGGATGGACGGCGTCACGTAGGCGACGTAGAACGGACCTTTTGTCCCCAGCACGTTCGGGTAGACCGTCTTGCCGGTGAGCGGACATGGGTGCTGTCCGTCTGTAGACAGCTTCTCGTAGTCGTTCAGCGTCTTCGTCAGGGTGTCCACCGAGCAGCCCAGAAGGTCGGCCAACGCTGCAACATCAGAGGCCTCGGAGAAGAGACCCATCTTCCTCCAGTAGAAGTTCAGCGACCCACGTCCAAAGGCGTCCGCGGCTGCCTCGTTCATCACGCAATACGCGTACCGACGGTTCTCCGACCCAGGGAAGACGTTGTCCTGGGCAATGATTGCCTGCGACACAACGGAGCGCAGATCCAGCTCGTTTACGAAGCGCTCACCATCCTTGTTCACCAGAATACCGCCGGAGCCGCGCAGTGCCTCGGGACCAAGAAAAACCGTTTTCGCGTTGGGATCTTTCGGGTTCAGAAGGCCAGTGGGGTGCAGCTGCACCTTGTCCATGTCCACCAGCGCCACGCCGAGCTCGCGAGCTGCCTTGACGCCGTCGCCAGTGGCCCAGACGCCGTTGGTGGTCGGGAAGGACGACAGCTGCGGCGCGTACTGCTGCAGCAGCGACGACGTCGTGCGATCGTTCGAGAAGCCACCGGTGGCCAGGATGACGGCATCCGCCAGCAGCTCGTGAGTTTCCTCCTCGCCGTTTTTGTTCTTTTGGATGTAGGAGACGCCGTTCACCGTCGGCGAGGTGCCGCTCTGCTCCTTTAGGAGAGAAGTGAGACGCGCGTCGGTTTCGATGCGCACCTTGTCGGACAGGTTGGCGCGGATGTAGTTCTCCAGCGTCTTCACGATCGTGAAGCCGATCGGCATCGGTGTGCCATCTGGCTTGTCAGGAGCGCGATGGCAGCGCTTGCGACTGGCGCCGCCGAGCTGCGAGAGCACTGTTAGCGGAATGCCGAAGGAGGAGAGCCACTCTACAGCCTCGGCGCTGTGGTCGGATAGGGTCTTCACCAAAGCGGGTTGGCAGTGGCCGCCCTTGCCGGACACAAAGGTGTCGTTCTCAAAGAGCTCGCCGCTGTCTTGAATCCCGGCGGCCTTCTGGACCTGCGTTCCCCAGCCGTTGATGCCCGACGTGGCCTTGGCGCTGTTGCCGCCGAGGCGAGACTCCTTCTCGATGATGACGACCTCGCGCACTCCGTCGCGAGCGGCCTGAATGGCAGCGGACTGACCCGCGAGCCCGCTGCCAATGACGATCACGCGGCCGAGGTTGGTGGCTGCGCGGGACATGGTGGTTGTGGTTGAGGGTAGTTGTTTGGTAATGTCGTGCGTGCGTTCTGAAGGGGTTGGTGAGGAAGAGGAGAGCGGAGAAGTTGATGCGCCATTTGGCAAAGTCCGAGACTGTCCCACCCACCCAACGCTGCGCATTTGCCAATGCACAAACCACACTCCAAAGAACAGCGCGAAGAGCACCAGGGACACCTTAAGGAAGAAGCGAGTCGACACCGCAGCAGGGTGTTTCCGGCCCGTATCGGCGGCGTCATCACCAGCAGGTGGCCGCTCAGGAAGGCTGTTGCGACGCCGGCGCATCTGCTCAGCAGAATCCGCTGGGGACGGATTCATGTGTCCCTACTGCTACGTTGTCGCTCCCAACCCACGAGGAAACGGAAGGTTGGTCAAGGAACTATTTGTTCGCAAAAGGAGCGCCTTTTGTTTCTTAAACACTTTGCTCACAACGCAGCCAGATCAATAGAAAAGAAAACAAGCAAAAACAAACTAATAGACAAACGCCAAACGTAAGAGGGGCACCCGAAGGGAAGCAAATGTCGTTTCAAAAGAGAGCACAGGACGTTGTTGATCGCAAGGTTGATATTAATAGTGAATCGAAAAGCACAAAGATGGACTCAGTGTCTCTTGCAAATAGAGGGAGAGAAGGGCGAATAGCACACAGGAGCAGAGGGACGGGGCACGTGGCGCAGAACACTAAAACAGGAAAGACGATAACTGTTTCACAACAGAAAAGCAAACAGAGTAGCATCAAAGAAATGACGAGTTTGTGTTTGTGTGAGTGTTGCGCGAAGGTATTGGAAGACGGTAGGAGAAGGAGAGATGGAAAAGAGAGAAAGTGCAACATACGCAATAAGAGAGAGAGGGCGAGCGACCGGCTAAGCGTTTTAGTTTCTCTTTCTGAGCTACATTCTTTGCGTGCTCTTCCGAGCAGACAAGCGCGTCATAGAGCACGCAACAAAGTGCGGACAAACGCCATGGTTTACTCGAAGCTGAGAAGCGGAACAAGGAGCGTCTCCGCTAAGGGCGACTCGACACACAGACACACCCACCCATCAATGCACTGTTGCGACCGAACAGTGGCGGAGACGTCGCAGATACAGAGGTTGCACTCAGATGACGGGATCACGCCCGCATCAAATTTGCGGCCAGCAGCTTAGCTTTTTTTTTTTGTTTGTCAGTTTCGCCAGATGTTCGCGTGTATATTCTATTGTGGAGAACAGCCTATCAAAACTATCTACGCACACGCATACACACAGCCGCGCAGAGAAAAATGTAAAGGGCCAAGCTTGCGAGCCAAAGAAAAAAAAAACAAAACGAAAACAGAGCACGCATGTCGTTCTTTTTTCTATTCGTTTTCGATCCATCCAGCAAAGTAGCTGCGCTTGGTATAGAGGGCCGCGACCAGGCTTCGATCGTGTCAAATCCACCCGTTTCGTCGTGTAAGGAATAAGTCGATGTTAAGGAAACAAAGAGATTTTTTTTCTTTTCACGAGAGAGACTCGAGGAAAAAAAGAAACGGAAACGGGGGTCGCGAAGGTTCTGAAAATCGCAGCAGCAAGGCAGTGTACAATTGAAAAGGGACAATCGCTTGGATACTGGAGAGAGAAATTAAAAAACAACAACAACCAAAGAACGAAGAAGAAGGAGAGGAAGTCGAACACCCACACGCACAAAAAAAGGGTTAGGCGTATGACGCTTTTAATCGTTTCCCCTTTGAGTTTTTTTTTTGTTGACTGGCTTCTACGCGTTCCGTTCCTTCCGATGCATGCGTGTGCGTGCGATTTGAATCGATGGACAGTTTCGATGGAGGTGGCTCGTGAATGATAGCGTTGTCCTGCCCCTCAAGAGTCGTCTCGCACAGAGGTACTCTAGAGTGAAGAACACGTCATTTTATACTCACGCAATAGTTGTACGACAGGCACTTTCAACTTATCGAGGAAAAACCAGAAATCAAGTTCTTAATTGGTGAGGAAACAAAATATGAAACAAATTAAGTAGAGCGAAACGCAGGTTCGCACGCACAGATTTTCTTTGGTTTATATTCGACATCTACGGCACAATGCACGCGCATACAAACACACTTTCTTCTCTTTTTTAAATTTCATTTTTAGAAGTTGCAGTCTTGTGGCAGTTGGTGCTTCCTTTTCGTTTTGCCTCTTCTCTTCTCTTTTGATTTCTTACAGGTTTTGACTAAAAGACATGTTAAAAAAAGGGAAATACATGCAAAGAGCACACATAGATCTTTTTGCTTTTTGTTTGTTTGTTTGTTTATATACGGTTGATAAAAAAAGAGAAAATAATAATTTATCATTTTCCTGCGTTCTGTCGGGAAATTCCCAATGGAAAGGACTCAGAGTAGAAATAAAAATGAGTACAATATTGTATAGGGCTTTGTATTTTGTTCAGCTGATACACTTGATTTTGGAGTAAACGGCGGACATGCCTCAAGCAAGAGCCGCTGTAAAGAGAACGAATAAAGTCGAGATGAGAGCTGTTTTTTTGTTTGTTTGCCAGTATTCATTCTGTTTTCTTCGTCTGGAGAAAAAAAAAAAGGATACACGAAAGGAAAATGACGCCAGCAATAACAACCACGTAAATAGAACAGAGGAAGAAAATAGAATACAAAGGGAAAAAGAAGCAACCCCTTTTTTTTTATAAAAAATTTAACACTAATAACAGTAGGAGGAGCACGCTCTGGTTTCACCTCACCTCGGCGCCAAGCAACCGGTCGGCAAGACGGCGAGAACGAAGAGAGACACTCGAGTGACACACATACTCACCCATCAACGCACACACACAAAAAGAGACTGAGATCGGCAAAGCTAGAGACGCCCAGAGCAACACACGCGACTTACGCAGTCGTTGTGCGCTGCTCAAGGTTCTCCATCATCAAGATAACGTGCAAAAGACTAATGCATCTGGAGGAAAAGAAAGTGAAGCAGGGAGAACGACAACAACTAGAGAAAGAAAAAAAAAGAAGCGTACTGCGAGTAGGAAAGGGGAAGCGCGGGGATGCGGCCCCCCAAGAATAGACTGAAAGCAGCTTTGGACCCTTTTTTGTTTTGAATTGCTTGTGTGTCTTGCTTAGATCTTAGCCTTCGGAGCATCTGCCTCGTCGACAGTGCGCACAAGGTTCATGTTGTACCCGAGGGACGCCAGCGAGCCCTTGACGGCGCGCTGCATGATCGGTGGTCCGCAGATGGCGACAAGGAGGTCGTTGGCTGGCGACTGCACCGCAGAGCGCAGCAGCGCGCCATCGACGAAGCCGACGCCGTCGGTCCACTGCGCCGGAGGGTTGTTCAGCACGAAGTAGCACTTGAACTTGTCCGTCCCGTGCGCGGTCTCATAGCTCTCCAGAAGCTGGCGGTAGGTCAACTCCGACACGTCCTCGGCTGCGTAGATGAAGTGGATGCTCTCGATGCTGTCGATGAAAGGCTTCTTCAGCGCGGCGTGGATGATCTGCAGCATCGGGGCCACACCCGTGCCACCACCGATGAGCGCCAGGCGGCGGATCTTGTGGCCGCGGAAGAAGAGGTGGCGAGCGGCGAAGCGGCGCTCAATCACGAGGCCGCCGCAGGCCTTCATCTCCACCGCGTCGCCGGGCTGCAGGGCAGAGATCCACTCTGCCAGACGGCCCTTGTCAGCACGGGCGAGGATGCCAATCACACCGGCGTCGTCCGGCAGCGTGATGGGGCTGTAGTAGCCCAGGAGCTGCTGGCCGTCCCAGTCGCCGCGGATGCCGATGAACTGACCCAGCGCCAGACCCGTCGTCTGCAGGGCACCCGGAAGGTTGAAGCGCAACACACGCGAGCCCGTGCCGTACACGCCGCCTTCGCGCACCTCGCGAAGCACCACCGTCTTCCACTCTGACGTCGACAGCGCCGTCTTCTGCTTCTGCAGAATGGTGGCGGCGCGGTCGCCCGCGATCTTGCCGAACACGACACACTCCAGCAGGGAATTGCCGCCAAGGCGGTTCTTGCCATGCACGCCGCCGGTCACCTCACCAGCGCCGAAGAGCGCGCGAATGGAGCGGCGGACGGGGGTGACGCCGGTGGTGTCGACCGTCTGCACCTCCGCCGAGGGGGAGATCAGGCAGCCGCCCATGGTGTAGTGGATGGACGGCGTCACGTAAGCGACGTAGTAGGGGCCCTGCGTGCCAAGCACACACGGGAACACGCCCTTGCCAGTCAACGGGCAGGAGTGCAGCTTCTTGGACGAGAGCTCCTCGTAGGTCTTCAGCGTGGCTGTCAACGTCGACTCTGGGCAGCCGATGAGCTTCGCCAGAGCCGGGACGTTGTCCGCCTTCTCAAAGAGACCGAGACGGTGCCAGTAGAAGCCCAGGGAGTTCTTGCCGAAGAGCTTGGCCGCGGCCTCGTTCAGGATGCAGTAGGCAAACTTGCTGCCGCCCGAGTTCGGGTACTCGTTGTCCTGGGCAATGATTGCCTGCGACACAACGGAGCGCAGATCCAGCTCGTTCACGAAGCGCTCACCATCCTTGTTCACCAGAATACCGCCGGAGCCGCGCAGTGCCTCGGGGCCGAGGTACTTGGTGCGGTTCGAGGGGTCCTTGGGGTCAACCAGGCCGGTGGGGTGCAGCTGCACCTTGTCCATATCCACCAGCGCCACGCCGAGCTCGCGGGCCATCTTGACACCGTCGCCGGTGGCCCAGGAACCGTTAGTGGTCGGGAAGGACGACAGCTGCGGCGCGTACTGCTGCAGCAGCGACGACGTCGTGCGATCGTTCGAGAAGCCACCGGTGGCCAGGATGACGGCATCGGCGTTCAGCGTCATCGAGGGCTCGTTAGGCTGGGTGATGCGCACACCAGTGACGAGCTTCAGCACCACACCGTCCGGACGCTGGCAGCTGCGGTGCTCAAGGGCTTCGACGTGCACATTGGTCATGACGGTGACCTGGCGGTTGAGCTTCGTGCGGATATGGTTCTCCAGCGTCTTCATGATCGTGAAGCCGATCGGCACCGGGGTACCGTCCGACTTGTCGGGAGCGCGGTGGCAGCGCTTGCGGCTGGCGCCGCCGAGCTGCGAGAGCACCGTCAGCGGCACGCCCAGCTCAGAAAGCCACTTTACGGCGTCGGCGCTCTTCACCGAGAGCGTCTTCACCAGGCCGGGGTCGCACTGACCGCCCTTGCCGGAGAGGTTCGTGTCGCGCTCGAAGTACTTGCCGCCGTCCATCACGCCCTGCTTGGCCTGGGCGCGGGTGCCCCACGCGTTGATGCCAGATGTGGCCTTGGCGCTGTTGCCACCGAGCTTTGCCTCCTTCTCCAGCAGGATCACCTGCGCGCCGCAGCTGGCGGCCTCGATGGCGGCGGAGCAGCCGGCCAGACCGCCGCCGATGACGATCACACGCGCCGGCAGGGAGCCACTGATACGCTTCGTGCGCATCGCGCTGTTCTCCGTGGCGATTTCGAACATGTTCGCCACCCGTTCGTCAGCGCGGGTGTAGGTGGTGTAGTCCGTAACGGTGTCGCGCACGTAGCGCCAGCTGTCCAGCATGCGACGCACCGCGGTTGGGTCGTTCTTGAGCAGCGCAGCGGTGGCGAGAGCGTCGGCGTACATGCAGCTGTAGCTCTTGATGGACACCTGGGCTATGTGCGTCTCGGAGGGCTCCAGAAGGTTCTTGGTGTCCCAGTCGAACGAGGAGGCGTACAGGCGGGAGCCCGGGCCCTCGATCAGGTTCTCGTAGTCACCGCTGGAGGCGAGAGCCTCGTTGTTCAGGCGCACCACACGAATGAAGGTCTTCTTCTCGTCCGGGATGATCTTGCGAATGTCGATGAGTGCGGGCGGGCGCACGATACCGACGGCCCAGTACTCCCCCGATGGGTTCTTGCCACTCGCGCGCACATCGCCGCCCCACTCAAAGAAAACATCTTCGTGGCCGACGGCGTTGAGGCGCTCCACCACAAAGTCGACGGCGTAGCCCTTGCTCACGGCGCCAAGGTCGAGCACGGCCTCGGCGTGCTTGCGGGAGATGTTGCCGTGGTTCAGGTCAATGTTGAAGCTGTTGTTGAGCGTGCACTTCTTCGTGAGAATATTGATGCGCTCCTGCGGGACCGTCTTACCAGCGCGGGCTGCCTCACGCAGCTCACGCACGATGAGGCCGGCGGCAGGGTCGAACACGCCGCGGGAGGAGTTGTAGACACGCTGGCAGCAGCCAATCACGCGCTTAAGGGCCGCGGACATCTGGTGCACCTCCCCCACGGGCATCCTGTTGATGCGGGAGACCTCGCTGTTCGGGTTGAAGGTGTTCAAGAGGGTGTCGATCATCTGGAAGGTGGCTTGCAGGACTTCGTCGGCGTCCGCCTCGGCCTTATCGAGCGCGGCACCGTTGGGCACGACGATCTTGAGAGTGTACGGCACCGTGTAGGAGAGACCCTTCTTCAGGTACTGCGTCTTTCCCCTGGAATGGTGATCACCGCCCTCCACCAACATCGCACGGGCGGCTGCGTCGCGCTCCTTTGCGGCGCGCTCGGCATCAACCGCAACCACAGACGCAGAAGTCTTACCGTCAACCATGGTTAGTACTTTTGTTTGTGTAGGTTAAAGTGAAGAGAGCTTTTGTATAAAACAAGAGAGAAGAATTTATCTTCTATCGAGCGAGAAGAGATGAAAGAGGGATAACAACAACAACAAAAAAAGCGAAGGGAATGGTAGTCGAACAGAAAGCACGTAGTTATAAGTCGATGAAACGGAACTAGAAGTCAAAAAGACAATAGAAAATGTTTTTCTTTTTTGGTATTTGAGAAAGGTTCTCTTAACAAGTCAAAAACAAATTAGAAACGCGTGGGAAAAAAAATGTGTCTGTACTGGTAGAACTGTTGCTCTTAAATATTTTTCTTTATCTTTTTTTTTTTGATGAGCTTCGCTTGTTTCCAAAGGCAAGGAGCTGCACTGAAAGTGTGAAACGTAAAGAAGAAGAAGAAAGAAAAGAACAGAACAGAGGTACGAATACAAGACGGGAGTTTTCACTTACTATGCGAGGCTTATTTTTTTCTTTAGTGTTTGGCTTGGACGTAAGATGTTACTGATTATTATCTAGGGAATCCGTATATTATTATTGTGGGGTGTGAGGGTTTAATGATGAAGTGGAGTGCGGTTCATGCACAATTCAATGCGAGTTCGAAGCAAACAACAACAACAAAATCACAGCAATAAAAAGACGGAGGGCAAAACGGTGAAAGGAGATTTGGTGTTCATGACTTGCACAGAGAAAAAAAAAAGGAGAGGAGAGCGAGCAGAATTCTCCTTGGGTTGGCCCCGTTTCTAGACAGCAGTTTTGCAGCTGAGAGGACTCAACCTGAAGGCAGAAGTCGACGCCACAGCATGCACTACCTACAACCTCCCTACCCTCTTTCCCCACGGCCTCGGTGTAGAGGGGAAAGAAAGAAAGAGAAATATAGGATGCGGCACATTTCTGTGAAGAGGAGCCCGCATGAGGCCGAGACAACAAGGATAGCACCGCACTGGGAGGGGGCAGCGTTACGAAGAGCGCGGCAAATGCGCAACATCGATCTCATCTGCTTTGGGTTATTTGTCTAAGTCGGTAAACACGTGCCAGGGAGAAAATAATAAAAAAAGATCTGTGATCAGCTTCCTTTGGAAGCCGAAAGAAAAGAAAACACACAGCTGGTTTCTGCAGCAACTTAATAGCGGGCGACAACACATAATTTTTGTAACTAAGAGAACTGACGAGCGGGAGAAGCACAGCAATAGCGTGTGCGCGGCATCCATTGTTTTCGTTTTTCTCCTTACTATCTTTTCTACTGCATACACACTCATCTACGCAAAACGAATGGAGATCATCAACAGCTCAAGGCTTCATAGTCTCATTGGCAGCAACAAAAGTGATACATAACCCCCCCACACAAAGACAAACATACACACAGACAACACAACACAACACAAATAAGACGATGAGAGAAGGAGAGAAAAACGAGAGAGCAGGTTTGGAAAACAACAACAACAAACCTCCCCTTGATTGTCGGTCCGATTGCAAAAATCGTGCCAGTTCCTTCAGTCAAGTTCAACGGTGTATGCCTTGTGTTTTTGTGTGAAGAGAAACGTACTCGCACAGCCTCAGCTACAATCGCGCATCACACGAGTTTAGTTGGGCCGCGAACGCGGCTGCTGAGGTGAGGCCACGACATCTGGCGACACTCCCAGCTCGCCGCCCGACGACAGCGAGTCGAGGATCGTTGCTTGGGCTTCGCCCAGCGTAACGGACGAGGCCGACCGCTGCATCTCGACCTGCGGGTTCATCCCGGTCGCCTGCTCGAGGAACTGGGCCAGCTGATTCTCGCCAATGCGCCGCGTCTGCGTGCTCTTGCTTTCCAACCCGGACGCCGTGCCCTTGTCCGCGCCGAGAGAGCTGGTGTCGCTTCCCTCTAGCACGCCCGGTAGCGACGTTGGGGGAAGACCCTCGGTCAGCTTCGCCACCATGTTGTAGGCTTCCGCACGCAGGCCGTCGCCCACCAGAAGCTTCCCCGGACTGCGTGTGGTATCGCGCAGGTACTTCTGTGCCTCCTGCATCGGCAGCGCGTTGAACTCCGGCGCGATGTCACGCTGCAGCTCGAGCGCGGCACGGAAGGTGGCAAGGCGGCGCAGCTCGTTGCCGCTCTCCTTGTCGTGCTCCATCCACCGACGCAGGAGCAGGTTGTACTGCTTGCCCCACTCGTAGTAGCCATCACGGTAGTGCATCACCTTCAAGTACCCCATCCAGCTGAGGATCTGCGCTGCCATGAGAGAGCGCGGGCCGTACTGGCAGTAGCAAATGATAATATCGTCCGGCCGCGGCTTCGCAAAGCCGTAGTCCTGCAGGAACTCCTCCGGCGTGGAGTGGAAGGCCTCGAAGAGTTCGTGTGCTGGCAGAACCTTGGCACCCTCAATGATCCCCCACGACGTCACCTCATTCACGGTGCGGCAGTCAATCAGGACGAAGCCGTCGTCGTACTCGGGTCGAGTGGTATGCAAGAGATCCTTCTCCGCCTCACTCAGCTGCTCCAACACTTCAGCAGAGGCAACGATGGGGGCCTCCGCGGTGGTGGCCACCACGCCACCATCCGCACTGCTGCTGTCGCCAGAGCTATTCGTCAGGTTCGACAGCCAGCCGAAGCCCAGACCACCAACAAGCGGCAGATGTGCCGCGTCGCTGACGGATGGGGCAGCCTTTTTGGAAAGCTGGTCGACGCGCTGCTTCACCGCCTCCTTTTGGGTCAGAAACTCCTCACGGCGAAGATTGCGGCTGCGAATAAGGCTAGCGATGAACTCGCTGTCCACCTGCGGGATGGAGCGGTCGAGGTCTTCCAGTGTGGGCTCCTCTCCGGCTGACGCACCGCCTTGGTGGCCGTCTTCGCTGCCCTGCGAAGCCACTGCGAGGGAGGACGACGTGGACCCGGCGCTTCCCAACACGGCAGTGCTTTCCTCGCCGGTGTGCGGTGCCGCGTCGATGGCACCGACGTCTTCGCGCAGGTGTCGAAGCTCGTCTTCGGCAGCAGCAAGAGCTGTCGCACGCTCCGCGTCCGCAACGCTCTCTTGACCTTCTACATTGCTAGTTAAGTTTTTGGTAGACGCAGCCCGATGCTGAGTGTGCACATGGCTGAGAGAGGGGCCGTGGACCGCGTCACGTGATTGCAGAGCTGCGCGGCACCGAGAACGCCAGCTCGGTGACTTGGTGTGAAGGTTAGACGTGAGCGCGAGGCTGGCAGCGGCGTGATAGCCTTGCACTCGGGTTTCACGAGCATCTCCTTCTGGGTAGCGGGCTCGATATGCGGTCCGATAGATGGCAGCGGCCGTGGAGGCCGAAGAGGCGCCGGTGCGGAGCATAGGCTAAGAAATTCTACAATAAAAGAAGGCGAAGGAAGCAAAACGCGGAGAACCGAGATGTCAGAAAAAATATATATGACAAAGTATGAGATTTGCTTTTATGCACAAAAAGGGCAGCCTCTGCTTTGGAAACGGTGCGTCTCCCGAAGTTGTTCAATGCAGACGCGCTCTCTCTATGCTGGCTCTCGCTTTCACAGACCAACACCCTCAATCACCCTTTTCTCTTCCTAGCGAATCATGGAGGTGGCGAAACGGACGCGATGTAAACAACAAAACCAAGGAAGGGAGGGTGCAAAGAGAAAAGTACGGGCCACCACAGCATGCGAGCAGAGTTGTAGCACGATATAGCCGTTCTCGCAATGTACACAAAGAGAAGAGTGATGTCGGCGAACGCGTCCACCCTTCAAAAAAAGAAAAGTCACCCTATGTGGAAAAGAAGAAAGCTGTTGCTTTTGTTCTCCTTTGCGCAGTGTCTTGCGCACCTTCGTGCCTCTTTACCTTTTTTTCCTCGTTTTTGTCAACTTTGAAAACAAAAGATGTGTTGTTCACTAAGTTGATTAATATTAAAGAGCTTTAGGACCAGGGCTATGAGCGCGGTAACACTAACAAGTCCCAAGTACTTCCGTTTGTATCTCATTACCTCACTATCACCCTTTGCATCAAACAACTACAACAAAAAACTTCGTTTGCTACCCTTTCAAATTCCAGAAACAATGTCACAGAAAGAAGCATTCGACGGAGGGAAAAGTAAAGCCTCCATCGAAACTCGCCTGCCTGTCATCCGGACCATGAAGAAACAAAGAAAGAAAAAAAAAAACGCCAACCAAAATTATTCTCGCCGCGCAAAGAGAAGCGCGATAGTAAAGGTGCAAATGAAGAAGGCACTGGCACCCTCTAAACGTAGCAAATCCATCACTCAGACGCAGGATACTGACAAACCCCTTGCTCCACTTCGTCAGTACATCCCTTCGGAATGACTAAATTGCTTCAAGTATTCCTCGTGATAAGAGCCGTCTTTTTTGCGACGGTTGAAGTTCTCCAGCTGCTCGAAGTCCACGCGGTGGGCCAGCATATCTTGGATCTCCTTCGCAGGCGGGTACTGACCGGGACAGATCCACGACCCCGGTGGGTTGCACACGCGGTTGGCCGGGTCCGCGATCCACCGCTTACTCTCTCGGCTGACGTTCATGACCTTGTAAATGCGCACCAGGCCGTACTTGGACGTGTACACCTCCTGGAAGAGAGCAGGATCCACATCCACGCCAGAAGTTACCTTGTTCTCGTGGAGGTTGTACAAGAGCGACGCACGCATCGTAGGCGTGGGCTTCCGGTATTCGCGGTCGTAGAAACCAAAGTGGCGGCACAGCGGGTCATTGGGGCAGATGTCACGGTAGACACTGTTGCCGATGCGGGCCATGTGCGGCGACTTCATTAGATCGTCCTTATTTTGTCCAGCCCAGATAAGGACGTAATCTGCCATGTGCCGCACCAGCGAGTGCGCCTCAGCGACGGGCGACGTCAGCATCTTGCCGATGGTGGCGATGTGCTCGTGGTTCCACGTGTTGCCGTCGGCGAGGGAGGTGCGGTTGCCGATGCCCGTGATCTGGTAACCATAATCCCACCAGGCCAAAATGCGTGCGGTGCGTGGGGTGTGCTGCCGGAGCCAGACATAACTCGCGACGTAGTCGTCGACTAGGATGTCCTTTGGCTGACCGGTGCGTGGGTCACGCACACGCGCCTTGAAAACGATCATCGGGTTAGATGCATGCTGGCTGAACATGGTCGCATGTGCCGTGAAATCCGAGCCCCACAGATTCCATGCCAATGCAGCAACGAGAGCCCACATTGCAAAGCACAAGATCAATCTCGGCGCATATGCAAGTGCGCTACGATCTAAAATTTCGGTGAGGCTGGACGGCCGGGACGTGGATTCCGCTTCCGTTTTCTGAGCCGCCTTGCTATTGCCATCCGTTGACGCGCCACTGCGCTTCTCCTTTGCCTCCTGCTTCTTCGCTTGTGTTGCCTTGCTATCCCAGAAGGTGAAATCCAGTGCGGCGTCGATCATACCACCGACAAAGTACCCAGTGCAAAGACACGCTGGTGGTCCGGACAGCAGCACCAGTCGCGACATGCGCATGCTGAAGTAGTAGGCAGCAACCGAGTTCAGGATCCAGAAGAGCTTCGCAGGGGTGTAGTGGAAAGGAGTCGACCCCGCCATAAGGACCACGCCCACTCCCCACATCATCTGACACACGTGTAGAAACGTCCAAAACGCTTCTGGGGTTGCTGGTTGGTGCTCGGCGACGGAGTCCACGAGCGGGTTGCCGGTGCGGGTGTGCTGCACAAAGAGGGCACGCACGCG